>JAFELO010001281.1:112761-125235 GCA_017140195.1 Eumaeus atala | reverse complement strand
CAATCAAAAAGAGGTCAATCAAATCAAATAAAAAACATATAAATAAAAGTGTGGGACGCGCTGCACTTTTCTACTGTTCGGTAGTGTTATTACAATTTAAACGAGGTAAATGAGTCGGAGACTTCTGGTGATTATCGACGCCATTATACATTCGCAAAAATGTTATAGATACGCACACGCACTCTCGCGCTGTTTTGTGTGGCTTATGGGTGTCGGTAGTCGTCAAGGCATCCGATTGCTCGTTTTCCCGACCAATACTAGAAAATCTAAAAACTTTCGCTAAAGCTGGTGGAGTACATCTTGGGTAAACAAAAATCATGAAACTCATTACAATAACACTAATTTTACGGATTTTATCGCGGTTTATTTAATCATTTCACTAGCCGGATGTTTCGGAAGATTTACAGCAACCATGGTCACGGGTGGACTGTCACCATGGTTGTTCACCCATGTCCACGGTTGCTGTAAAGATTGTGAGTTAAATAATTAAACAAACCGAGACGAAATCCGTTATAGAACTTTTATTGTAATGAGTAACATTCGCGTAAACTTAGGACACCAATCATGTACCTTACGTAAACTTAGGACACCAATCATGTACCTTACGTAAACTTAGGACACCAATCATGTACCTTACGTAAACTTAGGACACCAATCATGTACCTTACGTAATCTTAGGACACCAATCATGTACCTTACGTGACTCGTCATAGTCACGTTCCACTTCCGTCGGCAGTCCAAGCTTAGCTATGACTAGCGGTGCCCAGAGACAGCAGAGACGGTCAACTTGTTATTATCTCAATTTAACACGTAACTTAGCGGAGACCGCGTGTGGGCAAGTGTAGTGTGGTACGCCCTGTTGGTCGGTGGAGTCAGGACTCGAGAAAGGTGGCGGGTGACGGATGGATGCGGGCGGCCATGATCGCGATGGCTGGCGCTCTATGGTAGAGGGATACGTTCAACGGTCGATGGCTGTAGGCTGATTCATTCTTCAATCGGCTTGCGCGAGATCAGTGTTTTATGCTGGGCCTGTGTCGTGTTTTTTCAAATAAACGAGCTTTATAAAACGATTTCATATCAAAGTACTTCTATCAACTAGTTGTCTATTTAGTTTTGTAACTAAGTGACAATTATTAAAATGAGGAAGGGCATGCTCCGTTGATTCCGGCATGAATAAAGAATGACAGGGGAAAGGTTAAAAGAGCAGATATACAATGCGGATGTGGAAGGATTTAGGTATCGAGGAAGACCAAGACTGACATACCAGATTCGAAAGTGGTCTTAAGAGTCTTGTTGGCAACCGGCGTGTTTGAATGAAGAGATTAATGTATGTAGGGGATGCTAGGCAGCCATCCCCACCATGCGTCAAGCCTTGTCTTGGTGGTGGGGTTCAGTAGCCTGGTGTGCTCCGAGACACCTTGTGCGAAACCAATTGAACCAAGGAGGTGGCGACTCTTAGTATCCCTCCTATAGGAAGAGGAGACTAGAGAGCAGGAGGAGGTGCCGCTCTTTGTACTCCTCTTTTAAGAAGAGGGGACAAAAGAGAAAAAAGTGGCGGCACTTTTGAGCAAGGGGCAAGTGGCGAGGATGGGAACCTCACTCCATTGCACTGTCCCAAAGTCAGTGGGGTTGTCATGTGGTGCGGGACAGCCCCATCTGTGGAGGTGGCGTCGGTCCCTTCGGGGGCTGACTTGCCGTCGAGATGTTCTGATGATTCGCTGTTCCGGGGCACCTCACTGTTGCATCCGCGGTGGTTTCTGTGGGCACTCGGGACTATATAATGTGCCGCGAACCCCGCACACCACTGGACCCCACCCAGGGTCAGTGAAGGCGCGTAAATGCGTTTCCCCGCGTCAAAAAAAAGTCTAGGCAGCTATGTAAGGAACGTGATGTATGGCATTCCGTTCTCTCTGCCAACCCCGTTAGGGAGCTGGCGCGTAGATGTGTTGTTGTTGTTATCGTTGACAATTGCTTATCAATGAACAAATTACTGTAATGACATTAACACGGTCAAAGAATCACGCAAAAACGTTTAAAATGATTTTTCTATCAGGAGGGCGTAAATACTGAATATTTTACCTCTATTAAGTTTGCTATAACTTTATAACAACAACACATTTATCATATATTTGTTTACGTACCTGTATGTAGATGTAACATTGCCTCTTAATGTAGGATTGGTCCGCAAGATTGCGATAGCTCAGCGGGCTATTGAATGTTGGGTGTTTCTTTGTCAGATACAATTTGTAACGAAATCATTTGGCAGATAACTAAAGTTTCCGATATCATACGAGGAACAAGCTCACGGAAGTGGCTGGTCACACACTCAGAAGATCAGATTGAAGATGGGCCACTAAGGTTTTAGACTGGAGGCCACGTTTAGGAAAACAAAGTGTATATTATCTAAGTGCCTACTGTATTTGATTTTTCTTTTTATTTTCTATATGTTTACTTTGTCTGTGGTATTGTAAAGCAGAGAATAAATATATTTATATTTCTACCTAAATTTGGCCAGAAATAAATTATAATCTGGTATAATTTATTTCTGGCCAAATTTTTGCTTATGCTTACACTTTGTGTGTAACACGTAAATCGATTCTAAAGTTGTATAAAGTGTGTCCTCTCTAACTTTTGAACTGCCGAAGGGAAAAAACCGAACTGAAAAAACCGACCCTAAGCGTTCAATAAAAGCTTAAAATGAAAATTGCTTTGAACAAAATCGATTAGGTACTTGAGGTATATACATATATTTTGGTTTGTATACTACGGAACCCGTCATAGGCAGGTCCAGATTGCACTAAGCATGATTTCTCCTTTATGTAATACTAGCTGTTGCCCATAACTTCGTCCACATCGACTTCAGAAGAATCCACGCGCAAAAGTTAGAAATTCTATAGCTTTTTTTATAGGATAAGATGCAAACGAGCAGCCTAGAAGAGAAATGAGAGAGAAACGAGAAGCCTACAGAACTACCGCGACCCATAGACATCCGTATGACCCGAGGTTATGCAGGCGTGTTGCCGTCCTTCAAGATGGGAATAGGCTCTTTTCTTGAAGAACCCCATATCGTATCGGTTCATAAACACCGACGCTGGCAGCTGGTTCCACATCGAAGTTGTGCGCGGTAGGAAATTGCGCTTGAAACGCACAGTTGCAGACTTTCGGATATCAAGGTGATCCTTAGAGGACCGATGGAACTTAGATTTCTGCCGTGTATCCGAGAGTGGAATTCCGCTGATGTTATTAATCCGAACAACTCTTCGGAACACTCCCCGTTGTAGATGCGGTAGAAGATGCAGAGCGAAAAAAAAACCACAAAACTTATGTGTTTCATCAAAATCCGTACAGTAGTTTGGGCATGATTGAGTAACAAACATCCTTTAATCCGTTAACGCATCGGCATAATTATGCTGATGTCCATGAGAGTCGGTAACCGTTGAAAGGCTTCGATTTCTCGTTTGTCTCATATACTATAGAAAAACATGGAACGTGTAATATTTACGAGGCCGAAATTAAAATTATCAATTTTTGTATTAATGATTTTTTGCCATATTTTGTGAAATAACCGTGCAAACCGGACGCACTGCCCTAGTAATATTAGTAAGATGAATTTTATGAATCAAATATCTGCTGGTTTAAAAATACGGAATTTTCTTCCGTCTTAATGTGATTATTTTTTCTTGGCCACGAACATTGATATACGAATATACCAAGATACACAGCGTCTTAGAATCATCCGCATAAAAGAAGTTCAAAATTGACAGATCTGCAGTTCAACTTCGTCTCTTTTCGTTCACGTCAATGTATTTAAATATGACCGATTGGCGAAAATTTTGCGTCGAGAAGGATTTTGTATTTTGGGTAAGTAGTTTTGTGGCTTGTAGCCCATCGGGAGGGGAGAAAAGAAGGCGGACAACGCATCGGCATAATTATGCTGATGTGTATAAGAGTCGGAAATCATTGAAGGGCTCCAATTGCTAGTTTGTCCCCTATACTTAAAAAAAAAATGTTTATACATTTATTACTGCAGTCCTTATAACTAAACATGGGATTAATATTATGTATCTAACTCAAAAGACCTAATTACAGTAACTTTTAGAGGCCGCATTTTCTATATTGGAATAACACATTACATGTCTCTTTTATTTTAGTCGAATGATACATACATATGGCCCTGTTCTTATTTAGTAGAGTAGTATTTATTGTATTGGTATTTTTTTGATTAGCAATTTTATTGCTTTTAATACTTAGTCGTTTTTTTATATTTAGTTTCAAATATTATTATTTTATTATATATTGTTACTTACCTACTTCCAAAAGGAATATAACTCATTAATTCTTAACTTTTAAATTTAAATTCTAATTAAAATATTAAACAATTTGATTACGCTACCAATTTTTTTGCAAAGAAATCAATGAACTGAATTTATAATTGTAACGATACATAATGGTTAGAGAACAGGCTCTTCTTAGAGAGAGGCGTTCCTGACTACTGTTGTACCCAACGCTGGCGATAACCGAAGTTCCCAATATTTTTGTAATCTGGCAGTATTCGTTATTGTCGCCGCACCAAAGAGATAAATTGTGCATTTAACGGCTAGAAATATACGCTTCATAATAATTTATACATCGTATAGGTCTATTAAGCATTAATATAGAAAAACGACGAAATAATTTTAATGTAAATTATGAAATAATATCTTAGAAACTAAATTATAATAGAACATTAAGAACAAACCTAATCAAATACTATATAAAATTTATATACATATATCCAGTCCATTCCGTGTTTTTTCGTAATGGTAAACTAATATCAAAAAGTGTGTCACAATGACACTGCTTTTTGGACACTGTTTTAAAAAACTACTCCTACGCACATGCGTAAAGTTGACTCTGTAATTGCAACCACACATGTACAATCAAAGTTGATTTAGAATGATCGGGTCACTTGTATATTTGTAACTAAATGGCTGGATAACTGCGAAGTCTACGTTCTTTGATTATATACTCTCATTCTTTCAAATTAAGCTGAGCAGATTTAAGTGAAACTGAACAAAGATATAGATTACAATCAATGACATGCCTCTTGTTTCAGAAAAGTTAATGTTTCCCTTGGGATATTACGCAGGTGTAATTGTAAGATGTCCTTATCTGTTTCATCGCGTAAGTTTTGTATTCTACCACGAGATCCTCAGGACCCATTCACACGAGAGTTTACGTCCGTCCACACGACGCGATAACGTAAAAAAAGCGTCGCGTGAACAGTTGATTGGCGCACGGGGTAAAACGGCCTTTTTTTACACTCGACAGAAAAGCTCTCGTGTGAACTTCGCAGTATTATTTTAATAAAGGCAATAGGATTGTAGAGACACAAACTCTATTACACCAACTTTTGTTACAGCAAAACAATTCATTGTGATATTAATTTCCCTTTGTGCCTAATAATATTCTATCGCTGGACAGTGGACACGTAGTACGTAGTATTACAACAATTATAGATAAACGTGGCAGTTATAACTTGGTCTTACACAAAGCTTTCATTTGAATTAGTTTTGACCAATGTAACATAGTTATCATTTTTATATAATACTAGCCTTCCCTTAGATATGACATAGAATGTTTTTTGATGTCTTAAGTTTACACGAATGTTAGTCATTACAATGAAACTACTTTACGGATTTTATGGCGGTTTATTGAATTATTTATGTAGCACGACGTTTCAGAAGCTTTAAAGCAACCATGGTCACGGGTGAAACGTCGCGCTACGTAAATAATTTAATAAACCGCGATAAAATCCGTAAAAGTAGTTTTATTGTAATAGAATGATTTTTATCCAAAAATCTTTTCTAGATAATAAATATCATATGTTCTTTGTCTAATATCTCGAAGAATATATGTACAAAATTTCACGATACTTAGTGTATGACAATCTAAAACAAATTCGTATAAAATATAACATTAAACTGTAGATAAAACAATACTCCCTCGGTGACATCCACCATGAGCCGTTCATACTCGTCAGCGCCGATACCATTTCTCTCTCTGTATCCTCATGGATATCTCCTCATGGATATATAACTATCATTAGTTAAATTAGGTATTATAAACATTCTTATATTGGGATGCATCTTTCACATCTGCAGTAGAATGCTGAGTCGATCCATCTTTCCATTCCAAACCTAGTTTTGTCAGGCGACGATGACTCACAGCAATCGAATCAAATTTCTCAGGAAAAGGTAGTGGCATGTAGTGCCATGTATAGAGCATGACACTACATCCTCCTGTGCAACGGAACTGGGCAGGCTCGACCGGGGAGGTACCTCTGGCCCACTTGGTATCGGCGTAAAGTGACAGCGTCGCTGTCGCGTCTCATGCGGTTTGCGAGTAGCGGGACGGGAGGATAACACGTCTGTGTAACAATCATGCGAGTATCCATGGGCATTGGTAGTCGCCAAAAGGCAACGATTTCTCGTTTGCCCCCTTATGCTATAAAAAAAAAACAATGAAGCTGAATTGGGCTATTTATCGCTTTCGCACCAGTTCAGGTCCGAAAGAAGATTTTTTTTTATATAGCTTGACGGAGCAAATATGTTACGCTCATCACTTGTAACACATTTGAGGGGTCGTAGTCAACATATTTTCTTATGTGGTTAGACACCTCGCCGTACTATTTCCCACTTCACTACCTCAAAGTGAGTCTTAATTTTACTTCAAACCAATGATATATTTTCAGCTTAAACTTCTGCACAGACACCGAAAGTCGTTAGCGCTAGATGTTTTGTTTACAATTCCGATGGATTGTTTTGATAACCGTCCACTTCAAAGAACATAGCACATGAACAGGTTTTGATTGGAACCGTGCTAATGTGGAGCTGGATTTATTTTCTACAACTAAACTGGCAACGAAATACAATCAACGATATAAAAGGAACTCTTTTTATTTTCACATATCCAAGAGGTTGGTACCATGTATTGCAGATTAATTGCATTCCTACACGAAACGGCCGTAAAGCGGCAGCTTCTTTTTCGCTTCTCGTGTGGTTTGTGAGTAGCTGGTGGCCTATTGGATAGAAGGAGGATTTGAATACAGGAGGCCAATGCATCTGCATAAGAACAACAAAACATCTTTATGTCAGCACCGTAACACGAACGGACAGATTTTTAATTGATTCATATATTCTTTTTTTACATTTTTGCACACAAATGTAAAAAAATAAACAGTCAGTATAGTATGATTTTATTGTGATTTTGCCCCCCTTATCAAAGAAGCACCTTGTGTGTCGATAGATAACACTAGCTGCATACACAGAAAAATATGACATAGTAACTTTTCGAGTCAAAGCAATGTTCCGTATGGGCGGAGCCTTTGAGTGACAGGGAATAACAATCCGTTATCACGTAAAATTATATCTGCCGTAAGCCGATTTATTTACAACCTTTGGAGCGTACCCCTTCAGATTTTTTTTATTCTGCGTCTTCAGCATCCAGAATAAAAAAAATGATCAGAAAAATTGTATATAAAAGTAGCCGTTCGAAATAACACCCTACACATTTGCGTCGCTTGTATCTCCGAATCACGTTCTGAAGCGATATGACAAAAACGGAAAATCAATTAAGGCGGCACTCCATATATGATGTAACTGAGAGATAAACAAAATAGAGATATACGATAGCATGATATGCCATTCAAGAGACCAAAAGAAAATATTCGAACAAAATCTATGTTGTGCGTTAAAAGATATAGTATAATTGGAGCGAAAATGTCTTTCGGAGCGATATCTAGGAAAATGCGCACGCTACTGGGCGAGCAGCGCACACATTAAACTCGCAAAATATAATATCAATAAGAAGAATACATAATCATCATCATCATTATCAGCCCATATCGGTCCACTACGGGGCATAGGCCAAGACGACCGACCTCCTGCTACTCACATACATCCCGGATCGGCTACTGTAGAATACATATTATATAAATTTTTTTTTCGTGTTAGGGAAACCTACATAGGCGGGTCTGATTCCGCTTTTGGTGGTTTTTTTTAAGAATTGCTAATAATAAGTGATATTAACGGTAACATACCACACACATAAATAATAATCACACATTTACCCATAATCTGCCTCTTTATTTACCATTCCATTATAATAATGTAATATTCAGACATACGCGTCTTGGAATTCTCAATAAAAATGCCCCATAGATTAATCTGCTTTATTATGAATCGAAGATCCATGAAAGTGTCAAGGATTAAATTGCTTATGTGAAGTTACATTTTTATTGGTCCATAAAAGAGATATAAGAAGATCAAAATAAAAATTACGACGACCGGACGGCCGTGAGCGTGGACGCAAATTGCTTTGAATTACACTTGATTTTTAAGTGGACTTTAAAAGGATAATCGTTTTTTATGTTGTCGATTAAATTGTGCTGACTGTTAACGAGATCGGCGGGAAGTTATTATATATACGTGTAGGCAGGTGTATAGCTATGTCTGTATTAATCGTCTGCTCCGTGATGTAGAGGTAACTGTCATGTTCTATTACACACGTGAGGTTCCGGGTTCCATTCCCTGGTTGGACTCAAAATGCGTTATTGGGTTATTAAAATTTTTAACAACAGTCTTGAGTCGGACCTGCTCCGCCTGATTTCTCTCCAGTCGTGTCGGATTACCGTCCCACCGGTATAGAAGAATGGGGGAATAGTGAGTGCACTAATGTATGTGCATACACTTGTGAACTATAACATGTACTGCTTATATGGATTTTCGCAATAGTGATTGCTGTTTCCGAAATTCGGCTTGGACGACATTATATTCTGTAAAACATTATCTCCTTGCTCACATCAAGAGAGTCCCAACATAAAGATCCTACTTTAAATTGGATAATCGATAATCTACAACTGTTCCGCATTTGTTGCAAGAGATAGCGCGATATGACAGTGGAATTAGGTCAGCACGACCGGGAAGATATCCCTTGCTCACATGATCGGTATTTATTACACTGTATTTCATGCGACTTGTGATTTTCCGGTGGCCCATGGGTTGTCTGTGCGCGTAAGTATTAAGTATCATAAGCTGCAAATAGTGAAAACAGGCGTTCGATTCCCGGTTCTCAATAAGATAACATTACATTTGTTCAATTGTCAATTATTCCGGAGAAGGGACCAGGCGTTGGCGGCGTGACATCCCGTGTTCCGTCTGCGTATCTCAGATACTACGTAAATAGACCCGTTGAATAAAACAAATACTTTTTCTCTCTTATGATAATTCTTATGGAAACGACGCTACTCGGAACCACCACCAGATCCGTTGGTTTGCAGTGACAAGACCCGTTAAAACGTTCTCAGCGGGTAATAATTTTTAAACGACATTAAAAAAACGGTAACGAATTCGGTTTTGTGCGTTGCATTAGAACTTTGTCTGATAAACTCATTTGACGATTATTTTTTGGTTTGGATGCGTATATCATGTATAACATATAAAAGTGAATATTAGTGGTGTTTATAGAAAGCAGCATTTTTAATAGAATCGACCACATTTGTATGTTTATAGAGGTCATCGTACCTTTCTTCCGATCCTTTCCAAGCACAGCCTAAAGTCTTCATGTCACAATTTAATAGACAGTCCGCCCGTGGCCACGGTTGCTGCATAGCTTCTGAAACGTCGGGCTAGTTAAATAACTAAATAAAACGCGATAAAATCCGTAAAAGTAGTTTTATTGTAATGAGCAACTTTCGCGGAAACTTAGAACATCCATAATGCCTACTGCATTTTCAGAATGTTTACCTAATAATTGCATTAAGGGTGTTTTATGTAAAGTTGTAAGTATAGTGTTTAATAAATTGTTTTCCATACGTTATCCCATCGAATCTCAGTGAGTTTAGCGGTGGCATGCGCAGTTTTGCCTCTCTAGTTTATATTTCACGATTTTTCTCTCCATCCGCTATTGGAAACGTATTTGGTCATAAAAAAAAGGAAACATTGGTCTTGACGACCAATTTTTGTATAATATATTAAAAAGAATATAAATATTTTGGTTATTTCTTCTTCGGTGGACTTCGATTTGAGCGTATTTGAATACGCTCAAATCGAAGTCTTAATAGGTTTTATACATGGGCTCATTTGCTATATTTATGTAAAGATTTTACACATTTTTTTATAGAATAGGGGTGTAAACGAGTTCTCGGGCCTTTTTATGATTACCGACGCCCATTAACATTCACATAATTACTATGCTGATACTTTGCCCCTGCGATGGGCCACCGGCTACTTACTAAACGCGAAATTTAAGATATTACTTTAGGGCGGTATTGTATACCAAAATCACACTTAACGCCTTTTTACATGAATATGGTCGGCACGTAAACGGCACCAGCGAAGCGTTGTGCTGCACTCAGCTCTTTCCCATGTACTCTATTTGCGCTCGGTGTCGCATATTGTATGAAATATCCCGCGCCCGCCATGCCATCTGTCATGTGACACACGTCGACACATTACTGCAAAGACGGTTGCCGTGTCGGAATTATGGATTAAAATAGATAGAGCAGGGAACCCAGCCTGAAGCACGCCCGTCTAATTTGTAGGAGACGGTAAATGTGGTGCGCTCTCTGTCTCTCTTTTTTCATTTATTTCTCTGTAAATGATAGTGATTTCACATATTCCTTTCTATTCTTGAAGACTGCCAATCACCGTCATATGCCTATGGCATCCCTTTTCTATTTATATTGTTTCTATGTGAAAAAAATTCTCTTGGCGCTTTTTCGGGCGTAAAACTTCTCTCACTTTAAAATGGCCTGCTAAGTACTAGCTATAGCTCTTATAGCCAAGCGTTTTCAACGTGGTTGTAACTAGAGTCAGCACTTGCTAAGCAATAAAATCTAAGAATCTGAATAACACGCAAATGCAATTATTGTATCGTCATCGATTGAAACTTGACAATTATATTATATACGTTATATTATGAGATGACAATGCAATAACATGGCACCATCAAACTGATGGTACATTGCCTATTAGCAAACACAATGCGTATTTTTAGTTGCTTTTACAATTGTTTTTTAGGCCCATTTTTAGGCGCAAACCAATTCTCGTAAATATTCCACAAGCTTTGTATCGCCTCTTTTCCTTTGCTATGAGGCAAAGGTAAACGCTATTATAATGTTGTGAGTAAGGATTATGTTAGTTAGACATGGATCATACTTTTATAACACAGGGAAATAAATCTCAGCCCAAACAAGATACGTACTTACAAACAAACACTAATCAACTTGTTCCTGCACAAGATATATCGTCTTGTTTACGTGACGCTACGCCGAACAAAAAAACTCTATCTTTTCCTTTTATTTCCTTAATATTATGACGAATATACTAGAGACATTGATGCGTGATTCGTATCTATACTAATATTCCAAATGTTAAATTTTGTAACGGACAGGTAGACAATGTCTGTCTGTTATTGTCTTGAAGTGTGACCCAAAATTAGTCCAGCAGTATGCCGAATCGATTTTGAAGAAATTAGGTATGCATATAATTTGAAAACCGATTTCAAACATATGGTTCTTTTATATAGCAGAAGGGGGCAAACGAGCAATCGGAGTCTTTTAATGACTACCGACGCCTATGGACATTCGCATAATTGTAATGCAAATGCGTTGCCCTCCTATCACCCCCCCCCCCCCAATTGGCCACCGGCTATTCACTACATTTTATTTATAAAATCGACCTCCATAGGAAGAATACAAGGATGGATTGAAAAGTATTCGGCCTAATCAGGAAAATAAACACATACATCAGTTATATTTTTATTTTTCTACATAATCACCTCAAATTAAATTCGATGCAATTTTGCCATCTCCCATTCAAAGTGTTTAGAACGTTGAAAAGAAAATGATTCCTCGTTAGAGTCAAAATATGCGTCTACTGCTGTTTCGACCTCTTCGTTTTTCGAGAATCTTTGACCTCTCAAGTGTTTTTTTGGGTAAGGGAAGAAGTGTAACGGCGCCAGGTCGGGTGAATAAGGCGGATGATGTGGTTCTAAGCGACCATTTGTGGATTTCAGCTATTGATTACACAGACGTGTAAAAGCGGATGTTATCTTGATGAAACATGACTTTACTTCTGAGAATTCTTGGACGCTTTTCTTTTATTTTCTCTCATATACGACTCAGTAAGACACTGTACTAAACAGGGTTTATAGTCTGACCCCTTTGAAGATAATCAATCACATCACACCCTTCGAGTCCCAGAATACTGTAGCCATTACCTTGTTTGCAAATAAAATCGCCTTAGACTTTTTAGGGGGTGGCTTTCCAAGTCTTCTCCACTGTTTCGATTGCTGTTTTGTATCTGGCGTACAGTAATGAACCCAAGTTTCGCCCATCGTAATAAAGCGATTCAAGAAACCATCTGCAACGGCTTCAAATAACTCGAAACGACGTGAAATAGTCAATCGATCCTTTATTGCTGAACTCATACA
>JAFELO010001281.1:69725-112554 GCA_017140195.1 Eumaeus atala | reverse complement strand
TGGAGGTACTTAATGACGTCACGCTGCTCGATCTGCTCCATTTGCAGAAATTATGTCCGATTGCTTTGTTAAAAAATTATAAAATCGCAACTAATTATCGCACACGTTTCGCACTTCACACATTTAACTAGTATGAGCTGAACTAAGTAATGTGGGTACATTTGATTTTTAGAATTGAATGTATCAGCGTTAGACCGAGTACTTTCCGATCCGCCCTCGGTATATGCGATATATAATAAAAATATAATTACTACACCAAATAAAAATTGATCTCGTTATAATATTTTTATGATAATTAATTATTATCAAGGACTATTTTATACAAATATATGTCTGGTAGACGCGGTTTACAATCCATGGTTGAAATCAAATCAAATCGTTCCACCTCTATTACCTTTCCCGTGGTGTTGCCACGGGAAAGGAAGAGGCAGTGTCGTGCATAGTGCATGACACTACATCCTCCTATGTAACGGAATTGGGCCGGCACGACCGCGAAGGTACCTCTCGCTTACATAATACCGCCGTAAAGTGACAACTTCATTGTCGCGTTTCGTGCAGTTTGTGAGTAGCTGGTGGCCTATTGGGGATGGAGAAGAGCAACGCATCGGCATAGTAATTATGTGGGTGTTCATGGGCATCAGTAGTCGTAAAAAGGCTCTGATCGCTCGTTTGCTCCCTTGTCTATAAGAATAATATTAATAGAATTTGGATGATTTAATTTGATTTGAACCATGGATTGATGACCACATTAAAAAAAATACACCATTAATTCAACAGAAACGTTAATGAAATACAGATTATTTTCATAATATTTTATTGGGAAAATACGCCCATTCTTTCACAACAGCTGTAATAAATGTTTATATTTGAAT
The DNA here is from genome assembly GCA_017140195.1 of Eumaeus atala. Lineage (NCBI taxonomy): Eukaryota > Metazoa > Arthropoda > Insecta > Lepidoptera > Lycaenidae > Eumaeus > Eumaeus atala. Next base: position 111,682 of record JAFELO010001281.1, on the reverse strand, counting down.
TAATGCAATATATGCAATAAACATAATATCACCCATTTTACGTTCTAGTTTGAACCTTCCATCCCAAATTTCAGGTAAATGCGTCACTGCGCATGTTCCCGGCGGCGGAAAATTGGGATAAAAAATGGGTGGGTCTATGTCTGTAAAAACGGCTGATGTTTTATCGTGAAATGTTTATGGCGACAAGTCGACCTTCGTTGATTTCAATGTTATGGATCAACTCTGCTTAATCTGAAAGTTGAGCGGAGGTAGAGATAATATAGATAGAGAAGCCAAGTCATAGACCAGACTGCGAGTGCGAGTGACTGCGTTGATTAATAGAGAAGGGAGATGTCTATCTCATGTTGCATGCACATTGTGCAAAAAGAAAGTAATAAAAAAGAGAGATAGGAAACCAAACTTGGTTTCTCTTTCATCTGGCATGAGGCAGTCGTTATTCATCATATGTGCCCTCCAAAGCATTGAATGCAAGTGGCAACTACAAGGAGTGAAAACATAATTAACCTTTATCAGTCGGCTTGGAAACATCGCCAAAATCCTCTTTCAGCGAACGCCAAGACAAATGACCTGTCATTTACAGTCGACCTGAACTGGCTGATAAGTCTTATAGTTATTATTTATTTTCAAATGTAATTCTATCCTATCCTTTATTATTGTTAAATCGGTAGTGAGTTTGTGTCATGTTTGGATTTCATGCTTGTACTTATTAACATATTTAAAAAGAACTTTAAATATGTTACAGTGATATTAAGTACCTTTCAAACGACTATAATTATGTCTCAAGTTATTTAATATGACACAAGCGTATACGCCAACGATAAGGTTTTTTTTTGTTGAAAATTTAAGAAAGGAAATTAATAATACAACTATGTTTCGGAACACACGGCTAAAGTTAACCTTCTTTAGTTATACGAAACGTAACTAGCTACGGGTGGAAGAGAGAAATAAAATCTGAGCTTGAACCTTTCTCCTGCGTCTGTAATAATATACGAAACCTGACTCCCTCTTTCTATCTTCTCTTATAAGGAGATATAAGTATCTCCCTCTCAAATTCCGATGCCTCATTTTCGTAACGCTCTTATCACACATTCTCCAGCTTACTCCAACCGTCAAGTGTGCAATAGGTCTTACTTTTAAAAATGCGAAAAATAGAGATGATTGAGAATGTAGGTATTTATTTTGTCCTTAGTTTATGATTTATCATCGAATTTATCTAGCCGCGGCCACAAGTAAATTTAATTAATATAATATGTATAATTTAATTTGAATAAATTACGTAATCAGGTTAACTGTTTGTTTTCATTTACTAAAATCATAGCGAGGCTCTGCCAGGCCGAGGCAAATTTGTAATTCAATGAGCTCGATCAACCTATTCCTAAACTTATTGCCAATACAGTTTGATGCCAACCTAGCATTATTACGAATTGGACTATACGAATTCGAAATATAAAGTCTATATATATGTACGAAAACGAGATATCGGAATTTGAGAGTGAGGTACTTATATCTCCTTATAAGAGAAGATAGAAAGAGAGTTTATTTTGGTGATTGTAATGAATAAAAAGAAAAATTCTAAACTTATTTCAAACTTTCTTCAACCATTAGAAGGATAAATTATCCCAGAATAACATAAATATATACTCTTTGTTGGAATAAAATTGGGTTTGTGTGAAGCTTTGACAATTTTCTAACACCTAAAAATTGAATCGGCTGTTGGCCTAACAATTCATAGCAGATATTGTATATCTTGCGATTTCAATTGATATACTTACAAGTCAACAGTCATTATCACGAGTCTTATCATATGCCTGTACCAGGTGACCATTAATGAGCAAACGATTTTCTCGCAACGGACAATGGCCAAGCGACACTGTCTTCTTAAACGCGACTATTCTAGAATGTTAAAATTTCGTCAACCGTCTGCTGTGATTGAGAATATCACTTTAGTAAACTTACTCTTCACAATATGTGACTTTGAATTCAGAGATCGATCATTCGCTTTAAATTATATTTACAACAAAAAAAAAAAAAAAAAAAAATACGCAGTGTAGTGAGTTAAGCTTTCGATCCAGTTTAAGATCACAAAGACCATATTTAGCCCCTGTATCTTTCTTTAGCAGATATACTCTCGAGGGGAAAGCCGTCCATTCCGCATACTGAACCAGTTTCTGTAGCAAACTGCGTCCATAAACTTATTTCGGACTTTAGGAGTCCTAACGAAATTCAAGCTCTGTCGAATGGTAAAATTAGCTTTTACCTATGATTTTTAAAGACTATATTTTTTCGTAAAAAAGGAAATTGAGCAGAACTTTCAAAAAATATTTGAATGTAAATATTACCGTATTATTACAGCATTTATCTATTTCCTATTTTTAGTAACTATATACAAGCTTCTGAGGAATTTCATCAAATTTTTGAATTAACAGTTTCTTTGAGTTGGGGGAATCGAGCAGGCAGGTAGTCATTTCCGCCGTCCATAGACATATGTAAGATTAGGCGTCTCACAGACGCGTTGCCGGCCTTTAAGGAATAGGTATGCTAGTTTCTTGAAGACCTCTAATTCGTATCCGATCAGAAATACCGAGCCCCTGCCCTCTGTTGACCTCCCATCCGGAAAGCTACCTGGTTTCCGTCAATTCGCCTTTGGGCTCGTTGAACCACTGCCTGATACTGAGTACAGTGCCGATTAGACGTAGACCACGGCCAGATTTTGTAGGCTGTCGTCGCGTCTGGTACTACATGTCAGCAGATTGAGATGGGATGCGGTCATTCTTGGCATCCTCCGGCGGGGGCGGAGTTGGTCCACTTTAGATAACCCTGACGCCGTTTCGGAGTTTGTCGCTGACGTCGTGAGTCAGGGCATGGAATTTTTCATACCGTACTCTGCGATGCCGATTGGCGGCAAGTCACAACCTTGGTTTAGACGCTCCTATAGGTTGGCACTTCGTCATAAACTGGAGTGTTACCAAATGTATGCAGCAGCGGCGAGTTCACAGAACGCAAATACCAGAGTAATAAAGAAGGACTCAAATTCTGCCTCTAGGTCCTTAAAAACTTATTGCCAAATGAATGTCAGAACATGTAAGCAAAATTGGTGAAAGACTACTTCCTTCAGGAACCCGTGCATTCTGATCCTTCGCAAAGGCTGTTTTAGGGAATTTCACTAAGCCATCCCTTCCTTCTCTACGCCGTAGTGATGAATCGCTTGCCCATGCCGCAAAAGGGAAAGCCGAACTACTGGGCTCTCTTTTTGCGTCGAACTCCTTTCTAGATGATCAGGGAACTCCGCCGCCTACTATCTGGGATTGTGGTTACTCGATACTGGATATTATGTTCCAGTAGGTTGCCGTGCGTAAAGCACTTCTTTCAATTCTACATTATATGCGATGAACATATGCCACGAGTATATATCATTTTCTAAAACGTTGTGGATCGTTACAAAAACTTCACACATAAATATTTTTTGTACATTTTTTAACAACGTCTATGACCCATTGAAGGGAAGGTGGGAAGGAGGTCAACAGAGTAGCATAACAATTATGTGGATGACTCTGACCGCCTTTAGTCACCAGAATCCTTTTATACTATAAAAAAGTTGCTAATCTTTATGATTCGGTGCGTGAAGGATTCCGTTTATATAATGCCATAAAGCTTAGATTGTGTCGATCAACTGCCGAAAGGGTAAATAGTACTACACAATGAAAGCGCTTTTTATCTTTTTGTGCACGCTTTATTACCAATATAAGTGCCAACTAAAATAAAATATAAACTTTCCGAAAGCAGCAGTAAAATGCCCCGCGTTTTCATCCCAAGGACACATACATGTACATTTTCGAGATAACAGTATTTTTAAGTTATTCCAGATTGTAAAATATATTTGTACCATACATGAGAAGTTTTTGGGTGCAAAAATGACAAATATAGGTTAAAATTTCACAGTGTTATTATTTGCAGGATAAATTATTTAAGCCACAGTTGTGAAAAGTCTGTTGGTGTAGTTTTATTTAAAATTAATATTTATAGTAAATTAATATCTATAATAACATTTTACAGTACTAAATAAAGTACATAAAAATGTTACACTGGTTTCTTTGTAGTGCGTGTTGTTTGTAATCTTCGGATCTGATTATGATTATTCTTTACCAATAAAACGATGCCTTTATTACCATTTAAAATTATTTAGGAGTGATTGTAATGAATGAGTGATACATGCGAGTGTAGAATGTGAGCGCAGGAACTCATAAATATCTAACAGAAGATAGTGAATATACTAAAAGTCATGATGTTTATATTTAAGCTTACATTTTCTCAATACAAATACCTATATGTCAAATCAATAATTTATGAGCTAAGAAAGGGTTTTAACTAAAAACAACAAGCATGGTAAATAACGTACAATTTTTTGTCTATCTGATGACCACTACTACAGAACAAATAAGTTAGATCACAACGTTAACAACAAACAAATTAGACCATTAATCCATAGTTACAGGTTAAAAGTAATTCCTATTAGAAGAACTTGTATAGTAAGAGATTCAGGTGCTCTCCGAGGCACGGGGGTGTAATAACCGCGAACTTCCTAACTCCGGACAGTTATTAGTATTTGAAAAATCCTAATAGCAGTTTTTGTATAGTCCGACCCGGGATTCGTACCCGGGACCTCAAGTCTGTGGATGAACATGCATACCACTAAACCACGAGGCAGTTAAAAAGAAGAATATGCCTCTGTTTTATGGAACCACCAGCAGAAAACATATATCAATTCCTTAGACGTGTTGCGAAACAAATCCTACAGTAGAATACAACATAAAATAAGCCTTTTTGAAAATATTTCACCCTCTTGGCGTAGTTGTCACCATCGAAGAGACCAAATTTTCTTATGCAACATATTGCATAATTTGGTGTCATATACGCTCAGGTGTTGGTCGTCGGCTGGCGTGCAACGAGTAAACACCGTTTTAGAGAGCGAATATACGTTCGTCAGATAGTAAAAGTATGTGTCTCATTAAAAAAACGAGACCCCACACATAACATAGTGGATTCAACATATTTAACCTATAACATATACTTCAATTTTCCACGCCTGTTCAAGAAGATCAGGTCTCTTCTATATTGTCAAACGTTAACGTGGTTATGTTACGAATGCTTTTTCGATTCGGGCTTGCAGTACTTTTAACCAGCACAATTATCAAAAAGATATTTTATTACCCAACTTCTTAAATTGTAAAAAGAAATTCTTAAATAATTTAATTCTATTAATATAAAAAAATGTTATTATAAAAAAATGTATATTATATATAAAAAGGTATTTAATATACCTAGTATGTTGTTGGGAGTCAATTTTAAAAATAAGTGAAAACTTTGCTGATGTACGAATTGGTAATATGATTTTTAACCTAAGAACTATAACCATTGTTAGTTTCCCTATTAAATAATAATAAACATTATCTATGCTCGGGAAGTTAATAATAGAGGGAAGGGTCGGTAAGCGGTGACCATTTAGGGGATATCGCAACCCTGATTTTTGTGGACTCGCATAAGGTATAATTAAAACAGAGCAGCCGCCATGATAATATTATTTATACAAAATTATATTCAAATTATGATAGCTGTTTCAATGTCAGTTTAAAATTACAGGAAAATATTAAGTTGGTGCTGAAGATAGACTCATAATATTATCTTTCTTTTATATAAAACTTTTGTTCTAACGCGACGATCGCTTGAACTGAAAGATGAATTTAAAAAGGTACCTTTGTGTATGATAGTCATGTTGTAACATAAACGATAAGGCTAATAGAGCCATGAGACGATACCCTTGCAATATAAAATATACCTTTTGGTTTGACTTAGGTCAAGGGTCAAGGGGTTAGAACTACAAAATACCTGGTTGTAGGTTTCAAATTGCATCAGGTCCTGAACATCATGAATGTCGTTTTTATAGTATATGGGTCGAAAGAAAAACAGAGTCTTTGAGGCTACTGACGCTGATAGACATTAGCATTATTGCTGCCGTGTAGATGCGTTACTGTCCTTTTCTTTTCCCTACAATGGGCCACATGTAGTGGTGTGTAAAGTAGAATATTCTACACGCCAAAACACGAATCTATCATAAAAATGTAATTAAATCATTATAATTTTTATAATAGATTATAGTAATACATATTCGATTTTGAAACTATAATAATAATTATTATTATTATCAAAATAAATAATTTTGTCATCGAGATAATTTCATTAGGATAAAATTGGTCCATAAGAGTGTACCAGTTGAGTGGTTTAAAAATGAAAATTGGAATTTTATTGCCTTTTGTTTTCAATACCTTACGGCCGTTTTCAACATTACATCTATCTCGATAAATATATTCTCGTGTTGCGTGCGGTATATTACTTTCCCGTGGTCCATGTGCCAAGAATGAAGCCTGTATACCAATTATGCCGATATTTATGGGCATCTCTCAAAGGGCCTTTACTAAAAGGTTTTTACTACGTTTTCTGTCTTATGCTGTAAAAACGCAATTTGTGTAACTTACAAACTACTATAACATTACATGAACCATTTGGCTCTGATCCAAATCCGGAATTTTATTTTCGGGTCAACGTTTTTGATAGTAAACAATAAGGAGGATAACATTTGCATTTCGCCCTCATCCTCATCCAATATTAAATCAATAGTACGTTTATGTATATGCCGTAGTCGGATTGTTTAAGTCGCCGTATTTCTTTACGGCTGGCCATGTTCAAAAACAGCGCCGTTTCGTTTTGTTGCGGGCCAACCATTCGCTGAACTGAATGTAGCTGAGTGAAGATCCACCCTAAAGTGGTTGGCGTTATACGTTATTCTAGCTTTAATAGTAGATAATTATCCGCCTGCTATACACGTTCTGGTCCCTAATTTTAACACTCGCGGCGTTGTTGACATATAGTCAACAACAATGACAACGGCAAGGAAAAGTTTAGTAATTAGTTTACATAATCTTGGGATAATGATATAAAATCACTACTTGCTTCCATAATTGTAAGGCGCGTCTGTGGCTGAACATGCTTACCACTAAACCAAGAGGAATTTTTAATTAGAAAACTGGCAAAAGAATGAAGATGTATAATGAAAGCAGACGTTTTTAAACTTAGACAGTACAATTATTATCTTTCCAACTATAAATTATTTCTTCGCCAATATTTCTCGTAAGTGTGTTTCCTTGCGAGTAGCATGAAGTTTGTAACTCAATTGCTGCGTGTTTTTATGATGTTTATTCGAATAAAGTATTTTGATCTCAGCTTTGGCAACGATTGCTATACACAGTGCCATCCACGAAGACACACCCACTGTTCTTATTAATCGTTTGCAGGCACACTATATTGTAAACTAAGTAATAATAGTGGGACTCGTCTGAAAAGGTACCATATTCATTAATGCCTATATTACACGATTGCATCTGAAGGAATGTAAAGTTATTCAAGAGTATTTATGTAATTAGTTATTGTTTTATTAAGCTCATGTTTATTGTCTGTTTATTCTGAATAATGTAACTTTTTGCCATTGAATTTCCTACATGAAAGTGACAGGTATGCTGTCACGTTTCGTGCGGCTTGTAAGTGGCCGGAGGCCCATTGGAGGGGAGTAGGAAAGAAGAGAAACGTATCTGCCTGCTAATAATGATGATGTTTAAGTGTGGCGATATTCGTCAAAATGCTCGATTGCTCCTTTACCGCCTGTTAAATTTTATTTAAAAAAAGCAAAAGATCTTTTCTTATTTCCGAAGATAGATAATCTTGACGAACAAATAAGTTTGACGCTTATATAAGTACCTCTACATAATATTAGGAGGTACCTACAGATAACATGTTCTCACTTACTGTCTGAATAATCTAAAAACGAAGCCTGTTGAAGCGATGAGGCCGAAATCAGTTCCTTATACAGGGAAAATAAACATGTCAATTAAAATACATATTACGGAGAATTATATCGTCCGTCAAATGTAAATAATTGCTGACCACCAGTTTCTTCTGTTATAATTTTATTTCCTTGTTGCTTGTAAGTTTTTCCGCAAGTTTTTATGTAAAATAAATATAATTAATTGGAGAAAGATTAAGTAACTTTTTTATTAAATGTTTTACAGTTATTTTATGAAGTTATTGTGGTGTTGTTTTATTTCAAATCGATATTACTGGTACGTTCATTGGTAAGTTTCTGGCAAGAAACATTTGATATCATCTGTAATATTTTTGGGTTTTATTTTTAAAAAGTTAAAGCGTTACCTATAGTAATTATTGGTTTGGAACAGTCTTCAAACAAGATGACTAAACATACAACTATTACAATGAAAGTATAACCGGAAGATGCTTGGAATAATAAAGAGGTGGAAGATGTTGAAATTTTTCTAAAATCTATAGCCTTCTTGAATATTCTTTGGGAATGTTCTGACCTTATAATAGAAATGGTGAGTTGTCTAGAGTTCTTTCATTACCTAGATCGTACTGAATGTGTTTATTTGTGTTCTTATTTATTTTACAAGTTCTCTTACTTAAGAGCCTGTTCAAAAATGTTAATGTTTCTAACTTACAAGTATTAGTACGTATGGTAAATACGTGTGTATTAATTGGAAATGTTATGTTTGTTATCTACAATTTGGTTAAATATTGTGTCAATAAAGTAAAAATTTTGATAAGTCTAGCAAATTGTGATATAATATTAAATCACACGGTAGCTTTTAAGAAACTTGGGGTACAAAGAACATACTTAAGTGTTGTTATATTATTAATAATTATAGCGATAACTGCTACGTTTTCAATTAATTGTTAAAAACAATTTCATTTCATTTGTTTCATTTTATCGTGCGAAATTTTTCTTACATTCTACATTGGAAAAAACACTTTTATTATTTATACCTACTGCATTTACTGTCTCGGGATTGAATTTAATTTACAGAATTTTGCAGTCTGTCAACCATGAAGTCATCAGTAGCTTTAATGAGTTCTTGCAATATGCAATCTATATTTTAAATACATAGTATATATGTATTTTAAATAGTATAAGTCTTGTTCTATGGATGCTAATAGTTCGATGGCTCGTATAGGGGATGACGTTGAATGAGGTGTAGCTGAATAACTTAGCCGATTTCCCATTCAACCACTTATGACATTTTATAAAAGAGTACTTTTATTACGCGGGTGAAACGGCGGAGCATTTCACCCGCAAACATGGCAACTTTCCATATTATAAACTTCAACCTTAAATTTCACCCCTTGGGTTGAATTTATAAAAATATTTTCTCAGTGCTCACTCACAACATGAATGGAGGCTCTGCACAAAATGTCCTGTTTCCAGGTGCAGTAGTTTTTGCTGTTCGTTGTCTGTCAGTCAGTCGATCAGTCACGCAGGAACGGAAGTTTCATATACTGCTAACAAAAATACATATGATTTTTATGAAAATAAAGTACTTTATCAATTAGCTTATAAATACAGCGGTATATTTATTATTATATTATTAAAAATTTAACTTAAAGTCTACTTTATATAACTATTAGCCATACTATTTACTCCAACACTACTATAATATAATATATTATTATAATATTTCTTTTGTCTTGGTTATTACCACTAGTAGACGTTTCATAGATAATATTAATCATATCTAAATAATTAGCTTTTCTAACCGTTCCTTAACACAATCATCGCGTTTGTACATCATAGGTACATATACAACTAACCATCCACCCCGGGATGACAGCGCTTGAAAAATGAAATTGTACACCAAAACCTTCCTCGGCAATAACTCTAACATTGTGCGAAAACCGCATGAAAATCCGCCAAGCAGATGTTGAGAAAATCGATGACATACAAACAGACAGCTTTTCGAGGCTTTTATATAAAGTTTGAAGACTATAAGATAGATAACATTATTATAATAATTTAATATTTGCGGAAGTCAAAAAAATAACTGGCCATTACAAAAATCATATTGTGTCCTATCGAAACTGATTTTACGACCGAAACAGAATTTCGACAACGGTTTTAGTTTCGGCCGAAACCGAAACCGATACGTCCTTACAAACATCATGTTTGGAGGGAAATGTAAAAAATATTATTATATTTTTGAGTCTATACTCAACTACTGTTAGTTTAGTAAGGGGAAGCACCATGCTGCATTGTAGCGGAATTAAGCCGGCACGTCCTCTTGCTCACATTACGCCTCCGTAAAGTGACAGCTGTTCTGTAGCGGTTCGTGAAATTTGTGGGTAGCCGGCGGCCCATTGGAGAGGAGGAAAAAATGAGGCTAACTCATTTACATATCTACAATAATGCGGATTTCCATGGGCGTCGGTAATCATCAAAAGGCGTTACAATGTTAAATTACGTTACCCACCCTTGGCTTGTAGAGTAAGCTGGTGGCTTCGTGACGAGAGACTTACTTTCCATCACAAACTCCGTTGTCTTATTTTTATAACAAGTTATCGAAAAAAAAATCATCTATAGGGACGAATAATTAATTTAGTCCTAGAGCTCTTTGTATATGGGAGGTGAGATATACCTCTTAGTTTTGTTTCTCTTGATTAATATTTGCTTGCTTATCTTATTCCTGTAGGTAGTAATTGTAGGTAGTAACAAGTTAAGTTTACTCGCGTCTTCAAGTAATCTCGTGTAGAACGGTTCACGTAAAGAGTGGAAAACGACGTTTCACTGACAAGTAGTCTGTCTTAATCTGAGTAGATTATCATATTATATTTAACATACACATTACGTTTTATTATCACACGTGTATATTTCGTAATGACACAGCTGTTTTTTATGTCATTGGGAATCGAGTCGCTCACTTATGAAATGACCTTTATTTTTAGCCAATAACGACATGAATACATGGCTTAAGTACGTGAATACTGTTAGGAAAATATATCCATGTAACATTATCCGTTATTATAATGTTACATCTGTTTTGAGGGTTAAATTTTAAAAATTAAAATATGATGTGGTTCTAATAGGTATTTTATAGCATACGGGGTAATACGAGCATATTGAGCATATTGAGTATTTACGCCGATTGATATTGTACGACTAACGGTTGACAAGATGCTTTACTATCATTCAGATCTTTTTCCTTGATGGACCTCTAGCAACAGACATAAAAATCGCATAAGACATAAAGCATAGCAATCACTTTTAACGTATCACATTCTGAAAAAGGCACGACTTGTCCTTTCCAAACTCTACTCATTCGGATGGCTACCGGATGTCCCTGGTACATGCGAAACATCGACCTACATTGTTACTTTAATCTGACCTCGATTAAAAGCCACTTCTAAGAGCTGTCACAAAAGTTCTTTGACCGAGTCCTAAATCACAAAAACAAATTAATTGCTAAATCGTCGGAATACAATCGGACGTTAATACTGGCCGGCCACCTCAGACAAGTCAAACAATAAACCAGCTCAATTATCCATATCCAAATATGACCGCATCATAAACAGCAACATGCGCGAGCCATCCATTAGCGTGGGGAGGTACACCGTCTCCCCCTTTTCGTTCCCAAAAATAATGGCTATAGGAATCCCCAAACAATCCGCTACACCTCTTCCCTCCTGTGGAATAAGAGGGGGCCCAGGTGGGGGGCGGGAGTCTCCCTAAATTGGAAGACATTGAAGTCTTCACTAGTCCGATGAACTTTAGGGACCGATGCAATAGCGTCACCAACCAGTAGTAGGTCCTTCTGAACAAAAGGGTTATCGGCTATATCAAATTCAATAATGTTATATATCCGATAACTGTTACTGGCTATATCAATACCAATACGGTGCGTTAGACATGACAGCCGTTTTAAGTTACATTTCGGTATAGCTTACACATCTCTATTTGTATGGCCTACAACCTTTCTCATGAATGTAGTTCAAACAAACAAACAAAAATAGCAACGACAAAGCTCCAGTATAAATCTATTATTAATAAATATAGTGCCTCGTGGTCTAGTGGTGGAGTCCCGGGCCGGAAGTTGTATTGATTTTTTGATTTCTAATAACAGTCCGAAATCACGTACATCGGAGAGCACATTAAGGAATCAGCCTTATGCCTTTCTCTCGGGTCGTGTCGGACTGCATCTCCATCGGAATAGGAGAAAGGGAGGGAGGAGTGCAGTCGTGCCTGCGTCCACACTTTAGCGCAATATGTGTCCTGCACAGTTGGATTGTCTCTATATAGGTGTCAACCGCGGCCGAAATTTACCTAGGACGTGTTTATTATTGTTATTAATAAAAATAATATACTCATTATATAAAAAATAGCTTATAAGTCTATCCCAACAAGTATTGTGCTCATGTTTGTAATTCAGGTTGATTGCTCAATCTTTTTGTTGTCATCTTAAATGTTGATTAAATTATAATTCAACGTAATCAAAGTTAATTTCACTCAGATATAATACAGTTATCAAAAGGAAACGAGGAGTTGAGGCACAAATCATCTCACAGCAATACTACACAAAGGGCGAAATCTTAACGGACACAAGTCATGTCGGCGTAACGTATAAATTATTATGGCTATCAATATAAACTAAAGCCTTTGGTGAAATCAAACATTGGAAATAAATGTCTTGAACAAATAAATATTACTTTTAAAATATGTACATAAAATATAATTCAATTTCATATATACTTATATAATTCAATCCAAATTCAGGTCAATACATTTTCGAATTCAAAACTATTCAAGTTTAATTATTTTCCTATAAATAGATGCATATTATTTGCCCAAGAAAGGGAATAGTTCACCCTTTCTTGTGCAAATAATTCCCAAAAACAAACCAATTTTTTTTAATAGACGTCAAGAGTAAATTCATGAAAAGGGAGACCATGTAAAAGATGACGTGTTATTTGAACCTACAGGTGTGTATATTATTTTATGTGAAAGGCTTCATACAGAAATATAGGACAGTTTAGGACAGGCCTACGCCATGGAGACAGTAGCCAACATAAGCTAATCCCATGCACCACTCCAGGGACGTTGCTGACATCCTAATGCATGGTTCTAATCACTAAAGAGAAATCATCTTTGAGCTCAATAATATTTATACTTTGTATGGATAACTAGTACATTGTTTAAGAGTAAGGCTTCAGTGTTCTGGGACTCGAAGGGTGTGACTATGATTGATTATCTTGAAAGGTGTCATACTATAAACTCTGATTACTAGTGTCTTATTTCGTCATTTACGAGAGGAAATAAAGATAAGCGTACTCCCGGAGCATTTCTATGCTCAGAAAAACAGTTCTGTTTCGTCAAGATAACGCCCGTATTCACCTATCTCTGCAACCAATGGCTGAAATCCAAAATTGTGTATTTGAAAAACTACTGCGTCCGCCTTATTCACTTGATCTGGTACCGTTAGACTTCTTTCTGTTCCCTGATCTAAAATAAAATAACACTTGGGAGGTCAAAGATTTTCGACAATCGACGAGGTCAAGACGGTAGTAAAAGAACATTTTGACTCTAAGGAAGAATCATTTTTTTTCAATGTCTAAATGCTTTAAATGTGAGACGGTAAAGGAGCATCGACCTTGTTGATGATTATGTAGAAAAATATAAATATAACTGATTTATTTCCTACGTTAGGCCGAATACTTTTCAATCCACCCTCATACCACGGCCTTTCGCAGGCTGCTTCTGTGTAGTAAATATTTTACTAAGTTGAAAAATTGAATAATGTGTGTTAATTGTAAATTTGTTGTGTATTACTTATTTATTTATTATGACCGCTGAGTTTGTATCCTCGGTTCTTCTCAGGACAGGACTGGACTTGAACCGGCGGCAGATTTAATTTCATTCCTGGTTAAAAGGAATGTCCCGGACTTGGTCAGAGCTGAGGTCTACCCTCCATCTAGTCCCGACCTAGACGCCACGATAATTTGGACTCCCTAAAACGATCCATACGAATGGCAGTAAAAAAAATCCCAGCAAACTTAACACTTCGAATAAGGGTTTTATATTTTTCATTGTTTTATATTCGTTTATTAAATTAACACACTGTATAAGTAATAAATGTTATTTGCTACTAAAAATATTTTCACTCTTTGTTACAATATTTATTCCAGCACTAGGTGTATTTGTAATCGCCAAGATGTCGATGACCATTATTATAAAAAAGTCATTCGACTTCATAAGCATATAATAAAACTAAATGTCGTACATCAAAACATGTTTGACAATGTCACAAATTTTGTGTTACAGAAGTTTTAACATTGTGTGCATACCGTAGTGTGGAGAAAGGTGGATAAAGTTTTATTTAATAAAAAATATAAAATGTAATGCATAATAAATAATGATAAAAATATTAGTTTATAACTACAAGTGTGTGCCAAATTTCATACTTTTCCGTCCGCGCAATTTTCACAAAAAGTGATCCAAAACTTTGCTACACATATTATTGAATGAGACCCGCTGAGCTTATTTCACCGATTCCTATCAGGACAAGGCAAGGGTTGGACTGATGGCCGATTTAATTGCTGACCATATCATAATAATTAAATTCATCTCTCTCACTCAATCGTTTTATTACAATGCGTTAAGCTATATTTTTATTCAATTAGCTGTAATATTAGCCCTGATATTTGTTCAAATGGCATAAATGACAATTTATAAGATCAGTAGTCCATGAGTACTAAGGTAAGTGGAAATTATACACAGCGATGGACATAGGTGTGCCCGTGATGCCTCGTGTGTTACATTAGGGTTGGACTGATGGCCGATTTAATTGCTGACCATATCATAATAATTAAATTCATCTCTCTCACTCAATCGTTTTATTACAATGCGTTAAGCTATATTTTAATTCAATTGGCTGTAATATTAGCCCTGATATTTGTTCAAATGGCATAAATGACAATTTATAAGATACTGATCTTATAAATTGTCATTTATGCCAGTCCATGAGTACTAAGGTAAGTGGAAATTATACACAGCGATGGACATAGGTGTGCCCGTGATGCCTCGTGTGTTACGTTGTAAAAGGCGACCTTCTGGCCATGATAATGATAGTTAAATTAGCTGTAACAAACAATTTCATATCGGGATGTATCTCTCCCATCCGCGGGAGATATAATTTTGGGGCCGAAAGGACGACCCTGTCCTTTCGGCCCCAAAATTAACCTTGTCGTCCGACAAGCAGTCATAATCCGATGAAGCTGTGTTGGACGTCTCTTCGCTTCCATTATAAGTTCAGGTCCGAAAAAAGTAACAGTCTAGTCTAGAATTTAGAGTTTAAATTTAATGTGTTCTTCAGAATTACTATCTAATCACACCAACAGACAAATCTCTCACTCATTGCTCGTATTCTAGAAAAGTATTAAATATAAAATTAATTTTCCATATTAATTTCAATTTTTTTAAATATTTTTTAGTATATTGGAGCTTTTTAACGACTATATACACACATAGACATGCTTGCGGATAATGCTATTGACATGCATGTGCGCTGCCCTTCCTCCTCCCTCCACTCGCCAAGCACATAATACGAAATATATAAACTACACGAAATACGAAATATGCCCGACTGCGAAATCTCATCTTGCTAAAAATACTTATTTTATCAAAAAGTCTTCTTCTCTTTTGTCCCGGCCATATTCCGTACCTATATCAAATGATATCGGCGTCAATATGACCTATTCAGTACATAAACTCTGATCTACTGTTTTAACTACGAATGTTGCAAATGTACAAGTTTGTATATTTTGTTCCTTCAAACAGAAACCACTTACCGCAATAATATAAAAAGTGATTTTCTTCCCTAAAATAGGAATGGTTCCGTTGACATAACCAATAATAATAAATATCCCAATAATAATTGTTGTTAATTTTATAGAGCATCCATTGTCAATATTTGATGAGGTCGTTAAAAAAGAAATGAAAATGAAATCATTGTTTGTTTGAATATTTTTTTTTTTCATTTAGCGTACGATAACGAATGGGTAAATTTGACATTTTGATTTTCGCAATGGGCGACGTTCCGCCTGAAATAACGATTTAAAAAAAATCTAATCGAGTTTTACGATTTGCTTCGATGGTGCTTGATAAAAATGGATTCATTATATTTATTGGTTACTGAAGAGTAATATGCCATATTAAATCCGGAATGACCTTCATAGAAAATAAATAAAATTGACTATGTGCTTATGACGACCGATTGGCTCAGTTGGTAACGTTAGTCCGCCTATTACGCTAGAGGTCGCGGATTGGAATCCCGCCTAGGTCATGGATGTTTATATGTGTATTTTTATAGTAAAAATCTTAAATTTATAAAATTTCTTTAATAAATTAAAGAAATTTTATATAAGGATATTAAATATATTTCTGTTATCGACTACCTGTACACAAGACCTTACGGTACTTACCACATGACTGGGATAACATGGTTTAACATCTAGAGAGCTTTTATCCGCATGTTCCGCGTACTTATGTTAATTCGATGATGATATCCTGGATAAATGGGCTACCTAACCCTGAGAGTTTTTCAAATCAGCACAGAAATTCCGGAGATAAGACCGTTCTAATAAACAAACAAACTCTTTATCTTTATAATATTAAGTATGATGTGTAACCATTTTTTATCAATTAGCAGAGACACCAGCAAATAAGTGAAGGGAATATAACAATTGGCCAAAATAATATTAATTATTTAGATTTCTTAAACTTATTTCAAGTCTTGCAAGGAGAACTTCAACACTATTCGGGCGGAATATTTTAAAATGGCTTTGTTTTTATTTCGCTAGTGGAATTTTCGGCTTAATTACCCTCCCGTGCTAATGTACTTGCTTTATTATAGTGTCGTTTTAATTATTGTACAGTTAAACTCGCCTTTGTTCTGAACTGTAGAACCTTAAAACGAGGAGCATAAAATTGCACCAGAATAATATCCTTAATCATAAAACAGGAAATTAAAGCATTAAATGATATTGTCCTTTTGGTGTCGTATTTTTCGCTCATTTTCACAATAGAGGTTTAACGAATTTGACAAAGAGCAATGTCCACAATTGTATGGAGCGTGGGCTAGGTCTTGTATTACTTATAATTTAAAGTAATTATATGCCAGTTAAAATCCATGAATTTATCATTATAATTATAGAGATTATTTTGATCGTGTCATTCCACGTATCATAAGCGATACTAAAAATGGCGTTATTCCATATTTTGACGTATCGATCAATATAGTGTGGTCGCCATCTTCATTTAGATTTATCAACATAGAGTAAAGCTTGAAATAGGTTTTTAATTTTAACTGGTAATTAAGTTGGATAATTACTACTAACTAGAAACAACGTTGTAACAATGTCCCCATTCATGTCGTTTGTGAGTTTCCGGTGGTTCATTGGAGGCGAGAAGAGAAGAGGAGGAACACACATGTCTCACACTTATGCAGATGTCCCTCCACAAATATAGATATGTGACTCACTGGTCCCTATCGGTCCACTCAATGGGCCGATGAGGGCTGATAATGATGACGATGATGACGACACACTAGCGATGCGCCGCGATTTCATCTACGTTAAATTATCTCAATGCATTCATTTTATACCAATAAAAGTGGTATCTTTTTCAAATTATGTAGAGTTGCGCAATAGAGCATAAGACATGTAGACAATTTAGCATTTAAATGTTTGCACAATTCAAAATAATCTTCCTGAAACGAGTAGCTTACCCACTCATTATGTATCCACAAAATTCTTTACAAAGCGAGATGAATTGACATACCATTAAGCGCTGTAATAATTTTTGAGCCACTTTAATATGTCCTAAGAAGCATTCGACTGTATAGTTTCAATCTTATCTAGTTACTTGCTGTCTTTAACTAGATGTACGTGTATAGCTTTAAAGTTAAAGCTATACACGTAAAGCTATGCTGAGCTAATTTAAAGCGTAATATGTGACTAAGATTCTATGGAACATCATTCGACCGCAGCGACACTTACGTGGCGTGGCGTGCTGTTCTTCTGTAGGGATAGAGTGGCGTTTTAGACGTTGCGTTTTTAGCGTTGGGCTTGGAAGTATACCTGAAGTCAGCGTGTCTGACGGGCGCCCGCGTTACAATTATATTTCATCTATATTGCACACACCTACAGTAATTCAGTTCGCCGGGCATGTCTGTAGACTTGAATAACGCCCATTGACTAGCTGGGATACGCGGTTTCACCCACGCAAGTTTCGATTGCATGAAAATGTTATAAAACCGGTTGAATATCATTTACAAACGTTTTCTAGACCTATCAAGTATACCCAGAAAATGTACTAAATTATGCCTGCCAAAACCAAATGAAAAATGATTCTGTAGCAGAAATGAAAAAAGGCCCCATCTCCTAAACCACTAAATCTATTTTGTCCAAACAAAATTTTCTATTGAACTCTATAACCTCTATTTTTTTTACAATCTCGCTTTCGGTAGTCCAAAAGTTAGACCTTTTCAGAAACTTTATACTTATATCTCACATTGTCCATTGCGTGGCTGAAGGAGGGCAACGCATCGGCATAGTTATTATTTGGCGTTCATGGGCGTTGACAGTCCTCAAAAGGCTCCAACTGCTCGTTTGCGCCTATTATATATAATAATAAGCAAAGTAACAGCAAAATGAAAAAAGGTTGTGTATTTATGTACCTGCGTCCGAAATTATATTTCTTTGGCGTTAAAAATCCTTTTAAATTTTTTTTCGCCGTATACTACGTCTAATAAATGATAATAAATAAAACTTTATTGCACACACCAAAAACATAGTACAAAATCAAAAAAATACGTTTGTAGAAACACCGTTTTAATTTTAATATTTTGAGAGTTTTTTATAGTTTAGGATAAACAAGCAATCGGAGCCTTTTTTACCGACGCCCATAAACATCCGCATAATTACTATATCGATGCGTTGCTATCCTTTTCTCCTCCCCTCCAATGGGCCAAGTACTAAAATTGATCATTCTGCAACTACTTACTTAAAATTCTGCAAAGTGACGTGAATACCTGCTGTGAAGTTCGTTTAACAAACTTAAACTTTTGACACTTTGATGAGATGTATCGGAGTGGCTTCCAGAAGTATCACTTGCGCCTTCATTTACTTAAATTCTTGTTTTATCTAAGTTGCTTTCAGTGTAGGTAGCTGTGTAGCTGTGTATGTAGCTAGGCATATGACCTCCCAAAAATATCCAATTATATTAATCTTTCTTTTTGTGTCTTTTTTGTTGACGAGGAGAAATGCATTTACGCGCCTCCACTAGCCCTGGATGGGTTCCAGTGGTGGGTGGAATTCGTCGTACAGTACAGTGCCGAGTACCCACAAAAACCACCGCGGGAGCCGTCAGTGCTGCATTTGGTTAGCTGCCCCGGACCAACAAATCATCAAGGCACTTCGACGGCTGGTCAGCACTCAAAAGGACCGGCTCCACCACATCAGATGTGGTTGTTTCGCACAACAGGACGACCCCATCTACTTTGGGACAGTGCAATGGGGTGAGGTTCCCATCCTCCCTTCGCCCCTTGCCCCGCAATAGCGTCGCCTCATTTTCTTTTGCTCTTTCCACCTCCTCGGTGCTTCCACCTCCTCGGTGCAATTGGATTCGCCCAAGGTGTCCCGGATCACCCCAGGCTACTGAGCCCCACTGCCACGACGAGGCCTGAACCATGGTGAGGCCAGCTATTGTGACATATAACAATAAATGAGTAAATAGCTTTGTGAACAATATGTAGAAATGTAAAATATTATTTTTCAAAATTGATGTTTCTTTTTTTTTTCAGTCGCATACTTCAAACGACAAACACGAGGGTGGATCTAGAAATTCTAAGCCCTACCAAGAAAATGAAAGAAAAGTGGATGTAAATTTATTTTTATTTTTCGACATAGTCTCCATCTAGTTCAACACACTTCTTCCACCTGACCTGCAACTTGTTTATCCCCTCGAAAAAAAAAGATTCCGGAAGTTCGGCGAAATAATCGTTTACTGCAACTATCACCTCATCTTTGGTTGAAAATTTCGAGTCACCCAAATGTTTTTTTTAAATTTGGAAATAAGTGATAATCCGAGGGGGCTAAATCCGGCGCATAAGGTGGGTGGGGCAGCAATTCGTAGCCACAATCATGGATTACAGACATTGTTTCAACCGAAGTGTGAACACGCAACATTCCCGGCCTTTTTTCTTCTATTTCTTACCGGAGTCTTCATAAAAGGTTACAATAATAACTAGAATTTATAGTTTGACCTTTCGGTAAATAATCTACAAAAATAATCCCAAAAAACAGAAGCCATGACTTTGTTAGTCGATAAAAAGACCTTAGCCTTTTTCGGTGTAGGAGAGTCTGATCTTTTCCACTGTTTGGATTGTTGCTTTGATTCAGGAGTATGGTGGTGAACCCAGCTTTCATCCATGGTAACAAATCTAGACAAAAAGTCCTCGGGATCAGTCTCAAAAAGTTCCAAGTATCGAACTCGTTTTTGTTCAGCTGAAAGCAACCTCGGGACCCAGCGAGCAGAAACCTTATGGAACCCCAACTCTTCCGTTATTATGTGTTGCACCCGGCCATAACTAATGTTTGTTATCTCAGCTATCTTACCAATGGTCAAACGTCGGTCACCCAGTACGAGATCACAAATTTTATCAATGTTTTCTTTTGTGGTAGAGGATGTAGGCCTTCCACTCCTAGGATCACATTTAATGCTCTCACGACCGCGCTCAAACTCAGCTACCCACTTCTTGACACTGGAATACGATGGAGCAGACTCCCCCAAAGTGCTCACCATATCTTGATGGATGTCTTTTGGTGATAGGATTTTTTATTGAGGTACTTAATGACTGCACGGTGTTCAATTTTCTCCATTATTGAAAATTGCGTCAGATTCAAACACATAATCACAGAAAATTTATATTGTGGAGTATCGGAATGAAACTGCGCACAATAAATCAATATGACACATACTAACAAATGACGGTAGATTTAAAAAGATGTCGTAGCTCCATGTAGGTTAGGACACGAACTTTTAGATCCACCATAGTATTTGTTCCATGTAATGCTACATGATTACAAAAACAATTAAATATGTTTGTCGTCAAATGCAAAGACATGATATTAAGCGTAGAATTGTTAATTATTTTATATTTTATATCTTGGAAACATAAAATACACTGGTGTATTTAAATATTTTTTTTACGCTTGTTCACGTTTTTTCACTTTGTAAAATTTATGCACTTCCACAGACGGGTATTGATTTGGTAGTGCACAGGTTGTTGCTTTTGACAGTCACGAGGGTATACATATTAATGAGTGATTATAGAAATAATATATCAGAAATGAGTGATATTTTCACCAACCTCCGTTCGACACAGGCCTCTTCTCTCAAGTGTAGGCTTGAAAGGTTCTGTATACATTCCATCACACATAGTATTGCTGTTCGCCAGTATATTATATTAGGATATATCAGCAACGTAATGTGCTCTCAGCTTTTTTAATGCATTTATAGCAGCTGTCAATAACAGGATACTATCTATGTTTAACCGCGAAAAGAGCTGACTGATGCTATAAAACTCTTTACAACATGTTTGAAACAGCATTTTTTTTAGATTGTATTGCATGGGTACCCACGGTAACTTGCTTAGATGGTTTTCTTCCTGTATAACCGATGAGATGTGTCTGTCTCAAGTCATCTCAAATACTGTGCTTTGTGTTGCAGTCTACACTGACCTTCGACTATTGGAGGAATATTGTCGACTGAAAAAACTTGAACTCGATCCCGTAAAATGCTCGGTGGTAACGTACTCACGTGAGCAGTCACCTAACGCTACAATATATACTCTTGACAACCAATTTATTCCTAGACGCAATTGCATATGTGATTTAGGGGTCTATCATAATTCAAAATTATCATTTGAACCTCACGTTCATAGTTAACAATGCGTCTAGATCATTGGGGTTTCTAACGAGGCTCTCTAAAAATTTCTCAAAAGCTAAAACATAAACGATTCTATATCGCACTTAGGTCAGAACTCACCTAGAGTAGGCATCGCAGGTAATCTACGAATACAATAAATTATATAAACAGCACGATGTGCACCCGTATATCTTTAATGTGAACGCAGTTTGAAGGTGCTTAAGCCTTTGCTTTTCTAAATGAGTGTTCATAAGCCCATATAATTTATTTATAATCTACTATTATTTTATTTTATGATATTAACCTGTTCATTGCATGTGTAGATGTTCGTTCTTGGCCTTATCAAGTGATTTCTACACGTAAAGACGTGTAGAAATCAATATTTAATTTGTTTAGCTGTAATTCTTCCATGCTACCAAGTAAATAATTTAATAATATTTGAAATTCAAATTCAAACGTCGTAAACTATATTTGTTTTTGAACATGTTCTTGTGCAATAAAATGTAAGTATCAATTATTGAGCTTTTGTAATTTTCATTTTCTAAATAGAGACTAATAGCCACAAGAACCATAATAAAATTTACTACATTCTTGTTTGTCGGTCTTTTCTAACAGGGACCTGTGAACCCGGAATTCGTGCTTTTCTTGACTCGAATGTTCATAATAGGCAATATGTTGACGTGGAACTAGCGAACCACAGGAGCGGGATAAATTTGTCCTGTGCCATCGATACGAAGAAGGCTGCAATGCAGTTCTTTAAACTTTGAGACAGTTATCAATAGAAGCACGCACTCTTTCCACGGGGAAGTTATTCACTGCCAATCGTATATTGTTACAGGGATTCCAAATTACCATGGCATGAAGAGCAAACTGTACCCCACAGTTACCAGTTGGTAATAAATCATAATCCATCGGAGCGGAGCAAATGTCGGGACTAGAAGGGTAGCACAGCTCTTATCAAGACCGGAATGTTCGTTTTAACCAAGGTTGAGTGATTCGTGCTTTATGGTCTGGTGCCGAGTCTTGCTCGAAGGACCATACTAACTTATTGAACGTGTGAAATTAAGGAGCCTAACTATCTTCTCAAGAATGATATCTTAAATGAACAAATAAATAAACGTTTACTTCGTAAAAGACTAAAGAGTACAGTGCATCAAAATATACCAATTTACTATATTGACAACTTTGCAAAATTGGTCCCAAGCTTGGCATTTGCTATCACCGTGTCAGCACCGCTCTTTCGCTTGAGCCATCTGACACCACGGACACACCATATTAAATTACAAACTTACACAATAACGTTAAACATATAGTGTGTGTATGAGACATACAAAACTCTGATACGCTTGTACCGACGTTTTGATACCTCTTCCAAAAATATGGCTCAGTCACTCCTTTACAGCTAACACCTCACCAAACCATCAATGAAATCGGATAATGCCCATGTCGCACTCTGTCGGCTAGTTGGGAAGTTTCCTTAGAGCTTCGAGCAGGAATACGGTTACTTTGTTTGTTAAAATGTTGCTCAATTGTAAGAAGATTCCCATCCGTAAACAATTTTTCCCTGTGACCTCCCTTTCCGTACCGCTTCAGTAGTTGCTTGGATTATACTACCCCATTCATCTTTCAATTATCAATTAGAATATGTCCAGTGCGTCTCTTACAGGCTGCAAGTCATAAGTCATCTCTTAAAAGACGTGACATGGTTCTAGGTGCTATCTTCATTCTCCGAGACAAAATCTTTTGCTTTGGGACAGGACTTCTTATAATTCTTTCCTTTACTGCTTTGACCACCCACCCGTACGATTAAGTGGAAGTCTCATTATACCTACTAATAGCCTGGTGCACATACATTTGACTAATACCAAAAATTGCATTTGTATCCACACCTACTTTATTTATTGCGATCGCCGCGACTCTCTCTCGCCCCACTCCATTTTAATATCGCAAAATTATTGTATAATGTATTGGCACGAAAATGAGATAACACAATGAACAATTGTATAAAAATGACAGATTCCCAAAAATTCAAATGTGATATATTTTTGTTTTTGCTTGTACCAGTTTTTACGGCCGGACTATGTATGTAACATAATATACATGTGATCCACCCCAGCTGCGTTCGTGAATAACAGGGGCAGTATTGTTAGCTTCATAAATTATACAAAACCTTTCTCAGGAATCGCTCTACACATTGGTGAAACCCGCAGCAAATCCACCGCACGCAGGCAGGCAGTTGTGGCACAATAGTAGCCATACATAAAAATATATTTATATAACACCCAGAGATGTAGGTGAACAATTTAATAAATGTGTCTGTTTAGTAAGATTATTTATCTGCGAGAGTTGTGCGGCCTATTTAACGACCAGACCTGTGAAATATGGCTAGCACTTTAGGGAGGCATTGAAGGATTCGGTTACAAAGGATTCGGTAAAACAAAACCACTTTTCATGTGACAGCCCTAAGAATAATGAGATGTTTCTTGCTCCATTGATTCAGGAACATGCAATGACGCGATTGCTTCATAACTCACGTTTTCATCACAATAATGTACTGTCTATAAAACATCTTCATTGTGTGTTAAGTTTTTTGTGACTGCGTCACAAGGAGGTTAATGTTTTGTGTATTTAGAGTGTACATTATGTAAAACTATTATTATATATGTATAGCTTATGATATTTACAAGGAGGTTAATGTTTTGTGAATTTAGAGTGTACATTATGTAAAACTATTATTATATATGTATCGCTTATGATATTTCTAGTTATGGAAGTTATTAAAATGAACTTAATTTTATTTCATTCTTTTATATCACTTGCGCACGAAAATATAATTAATATAACGAAAGTGCTTCTTATCATTTTGCAGAAGTTGCACTCCTCAAACTTGGATATTTTTATGTAACGTGCAACAACCGCAAGGGAAGTGACTATCGGATGAAGAAACGGCATCGTAATCGGATCATAGCTTTTTAACCTTTAGAGATCTACACACGCACGTATGTATGCTCGCCAGCAGGAATGAACGCACGGACGTACGTTCACACACACACACACACACACACACACACACACACACACACACACACACACACACACACACACACACACACACACACACACACACACACACACACACACACCCCTTATAATATTCCCCTTTTTGCGTCCAGGTTTAAACGCAAGATTTAAAATAAATAAGTACATATAGTATAAGACGCTACGAGTCGTATGCTCGACATTAGTCGGGGAAATGGCGGACGATGACAGTATTCTTGGTATATTAATTTTCGTTTCATCGTCATGTAAGAATAGCTAAGGATCCTTCATATGTTTATTTCACAAAGAAATTGAAAGACTTGACCATATATTTTTTTACCTCATAATAATTACTCCAATGCTTCTTCTACTAAGAATTATGGCAATGAATGAACAACAATTATTTATTTGTATTTTCCCTTCATCACAATTTCCTCTTATGAAACAACTAACCCGGGGAACAATTAGGTATGTTGAGAGTTGTCCAATTATTCAAAAAGATATATCAGTTCAAAACTGGGGCAACGTGTGTACTCGAGATAGACGTCGCGAGTCGGATTAGTGTACAACAGCGGGTCGAGGTTGAGTATCTTGTAAACATGGATTATTGTCGAAATGTCGGATGTACGTAGCTTTGTTTAACATTACGTAACGACATTAAGAATTTCATAACATTTCTGACCTTTTTCTGAGTCCCCTTGTACAGGACATTAAATATTTAACGTTTCTAAAATTGTCGCGAAACATTTTTCAACATTCTTTATGGTCTAAGAGCCATGACGCTTGACACGTGGCGTGGGTACGCTAGCCACAAGTCAAGGTTCAAGCTTTGTGGTGGTGGTGAGACTCAGTAGTTCAAGATGAATACATTTGGTGAAGCTATTTTAACCGGACTAACCGGCTATTTTAAGAGGACTGCTCTTTCTATCATTTCCACTTGTAAAAGATCTATATACTAGGAGGACGTTCGAAAGCTTTTGATTAAAAAAAGCATTGTTATATGGTGTAGGACAAACCTTCTGTGTGGCGTCGGCTCGATAAAATAACAATTTTGAAAGGGCCGACCGGCTATAGGTGTGGCGGTACCTTAACAATCTCACGTCGCCTCTCCTAAAGTGACGCGATTGGTTTAGTGGATATTCGGTCAAAAAATTTCGGTGCCGCGAGTTCTACACACTATCGGAGACTATCCAAGGCCGGCCATGTCGGGTGTTCCTAAAACTTTCGTATCAACGTATCACGAGTTTACTTTTAGTGTTATATGGGGGACAGTAGCAGTCGGGTTACATGATGATCGAAACTCTATCGAGAATTGAAGATTAGATTTTGGTGAGAAAATATAAAATTCAATAAATATGTTTGTGAACTTTGAATTGATTTATTCCAAAATAAATTTTCTTATTTCATGTAATTTATATATAGTCCGCAATCTACAAACATATAGAAAAGCGTCTCTATGATAATTTTCAGGTTCGTTTAGGGCTCAGGTCATTCTAGCCTAGAGGTAAAATTCTACTAATAATATGTTTTATCGATAATAAAAACCGGGGAACAGTCTATGAAGTGTTCTGTAGCAGCAAACAAATAGATCTTTTTATTAAACTACCAAATCGCTTTATTTTTAAACCAATTTACGTTTGAAGTTGTTATTAAAATTTAAATCATAATCTTATTTTTATAAATTACCCCTCGGAAGTTTATTGTACCCCCCGACACAAACTTTTTACCACCTTACAATCGGATATTGTTAAGAATATACACAAGCTTAGCACGAACTGGAACACTCAAGAACTGGAGTTTAAAACAGATTTGGATATGTCTATATTTATCCCAGAACAACTTAATGCTGAGTCTTTTCGCCATTATATTCTCGCGCGGCATCTAGCCAAGACCCGCTCAATTCGATTCTGCTGCAATAAGGTGTACGTTTGAAAGAAAGAACAATCTAAGATCGTGTTAATCAGAAACGAACACCAAATCAAACAATCATTGAATCCAGTATAACTAGCTTTGGATAATATTTTTGTTATCGATAATCACTACGAATTAAAAACAGACATAATTTACATAATACCTATCATGATTGCAATATTTTTCAGAAAACACTTACACATCTTACATTCTACACTTACACTCGTTCCAATTATGCACTCAATGATTCAGAATATCAATCACATCGGTATAGCTAATATCACTTTATTTGATATATACGATTTAGCTAAGCATAATTGTACAAATAGGCTAGCAATTATTCCACAGAATATAAGAAGTATATACCGTAATTTTGACGATTTCCATGTAGGTCTTACTTCTCTAGGCTTGGACGGTGATATTATAATACTCACTGAGTGTTGGCTCAGTTGTGATAAATCGATACCCCAGTTAATAAATAAAATCCCAAATTCTAAATTTTTTAAATATTAAACCTGTCCCATTGGTATCTTGTAATTATATAAATAAATACTTTGGATATGTTGGAAAGTAACTAGCTAACCGGTGACGGTTAGCTAGTACACTTACTCTTCTTCATTTGCTTTTATAGTATGCTAGAAACGGACTTTGATCAAGTAGAGAATAATTCTCTGTTTATGGACCGACTAATATCACTGGTGGGATGGCGTAACATGTAGGTATCCGAGGGCCTGTACAACATTGCTCTCCTGTCTCAAGTTAAACTCGTATCATTAATTTACGTTTTAACAGAGGAGTATTTTCGCTGTCCTTGCGAAGAGCTCTTGTTGTGCCAGTATACAAAAGTGGGAATGGACACGGTGTTGACGACTATTGACCCATATCTTAGCTCCCTAAGGCTAGAAAGACAATTGGAAAAATATTTAATAGAAGCCGCGTTGGCTGCCTGGATCACTTCAATGTTCTTGCGGACTCGCGATTTGGTTTTAGACTCTATTTTGCAACAGAAGATGCTGTCTTCAAATCAACTGATTTAGTTACTCTTAAAATAGATACTAAATACAAATGATTAACTGCTTTCTTGGTATTTAATACAGCATCGATCCCCGATCGATTCTAATGCAGAAAGTGGAGGCTATTGGAGAGAGAGGTCTTACTCTTGGCTTACTTAGCGACTATTTGAGAGATCGAAAACCAGTTGTGTATATATATATATATATATATATATATATATATATATGGAAAAATGAGAATGTAAGATTGATGCTCCTATAATGTATGCATACTCACTACACAGGTTGAATATACGAAATACTTCGAAGGTGGTGGATCTTTGTGCCCCTCTTATATATATTTATTTAATACAATATTAATTCATAAATAAACTCTTAAAGGTATATAAACACACATACACACACACACACACACACATATTTACATATTCACAGCCATACACGCGTGTGTGTGTGTGTCTTTGTATTAAAATATGAAAAATATATTTCAATAGTTGCCTAATTATTAGGAAATAGTTTGTATTTAATTGTTCATATGTTGCATTATTTATATTTTCAAAATTATTCTACCTACCTACATACCTAAATGGTTTCAATGTTATGTAAACTGCGTACCTGCCATGGAAGAGTGGGACTACCTGCCACAAGTATGCTCTCATACTTACTAGGAGGTTCCTTATTTCTGTATATTGTGTAACAATTATGTGTCTTTATTGAAATGTCTCAAATACATTTAATTTATTTTGAGATATGTCAAAAAATTTCTCTTAGCAATAATCAAGACGCCTTCGTAGAAACTTTCTTACCATTTAAAAATAAAAATGTAATGACATCCCACACGGATGTGTCTTCTCGAATTTTTCATCTTCCCTCAGTTGGTATATGTGAGTTAGTGTGGTTACCCTTGATAATTTAATTTTTTTAAATGAAACTAAATAAATTAGTAGCAGTTTATGAAACCTTCCGAATTGGAAAAGTAGAGTACTTTTGCCATTTAGCGATGGAACTGTAATAACCGGCCAAGTACGAGTCGGACACGCACTGCGAGGGTTCTGTTCCATCGACAGCTGCCGGTTGGTGCCGGTTGGTGCCGGTTGGTGCCGGTTGGTGCCGGTTGCTGCCGGTTGGTGCCGGTTGGTGCCGGAAGTGTAAAGAGGAACTAAGTATGTAGTGCAGGTGCTCGCCCACACACATTTTTTTTCAATAAGGGGCAAATGAGCAATTGGTTGTCTTTTTACGAGTATCGACGCCCATGTATATCCACATAATTACTATGCCGATCCTTCGCCTCAATGGGCCACCGGCAACTAACGAAACACGACACTGAAGATGTTACTTTACGGCGGTATTATGTGAGCGAGAGGTATCTCCCCGGTCGTGCCGGCTCCTCTTCGTTGCATAGGAGGATGTAGCTTCATGCGCTATACATGACACTACCTCCTCCATGCAGCATGGCACCTTTTCCTAAAACACACATTTTTAATTGACCTAAAAAAAAAGGTGATTATAAATTCGGCACAATAATGTTTGTATGCAATGTTATTACAAAAAGTCTACAAATGACAATCTGTCAGGTTCTGTCTTACAAGTACACAAAACTTTATCGTTGTATATATGCATGTATATTTGTTCACGTAAATCCCTGCAACTAATGATCTGATTTTGATATTCCTTCTTTTATTTACTTACGATTACTTCAACTTGAGAAACAGTGACATATTCATAGGCTAAACACAGAACAGACATACAGAGTGACATACAAGCCAAAAATTGTTTCTAAAAGTAGGCTAGGCTTCAACCCTAAAATTATTGAAAAATATATTGAGATTACTGTCAATTTTTTCAACATTGGCATAACACACTAAGACTACAATCCGATCCTGTATTATCCATTTCTAATTAAAATACGATTTACAGAAATAAAAGTAAGCGTAGAGCGAGAGAGAGAGAGAGTATCTAATGAATTTAATTAAATCAGCCGTGCGTCTTTTATTAAATATTTAAATTGTAAATTTCTCATTAAAATTGTGAGAACAATTTAGCTTGCTCACGCTGTATAATAAGTTATGGCATTATGGACGTAGAGAATAAGTTAATACTCTATCGCAAATTGACATTTTGAATTGGCTTTATCAGGAGAAATAACGCCGCTGAAATGTGTGCCCTGATTTAGTTCCTATAAAAGGGTTCCCTAAAATTAATATTAAGTAAGGTTTCTATTCCTTTCAAGCGTCACATGATTGTGAATATTTCTAGTTTCGGAAGTAGGGTATTAATAATGTGTTATTGAAAGTTTTTGTTATCCTTATTACTAAGCATAGAAGGAATATTTCTACTTTAAGTATTTAGATACTTTTGAATAGTAAGTAATCATATCTTGGTAGATAACTTTACCACTAAGTGGTCTTAGTGGTAAAGTTATTCAACGATTCTTTTAAATATTTAATATTTTTTTTATTCAAGATAACTTAATCCTAGAATTCTCAAATATAGTAAAAATTAACACAGTAAAATGTTAATTTCTGAAAAGAAAACGGTGTACGAAAAAATGCTTTGTTCTCCCTTTCACATTATTTTATATTATTCAGTAGCTTGCTACCGTCTGTCATTGCGGTTAAGGACTATAAAAACATCATAATATCCTATTACAAGTAAAATAATAATGCCTGGACTTATCAGAACACGTTATCCTAGCCCTTACAATTTCTTTTCTCTTATTCAGCAATTGTTATCAAAAAAAAAAAAAAAAACCACCTAAAAGTTATAAACATAGAACTATATTACTAAAATAATTACCCAAACACATATATAACCAAGGAATTTGAATAGATTTTTATTAGTCCATTTTTTTTTTACAAGTCCAATATTAGAAAAATATCACTTAACTAGGAAACAGCTGTGTCGCAGGAATTTTTGTGTTAATTACAGTGAAGAACTACAGTGTGTAGTTAGTCAAATATAAAATCTGTAATAGTATTTCATACACAGTACTAGTGTTAGTTATTGTAAATTTAGGTACTAATTATTAGTTATCAAAAATTCAGGTTAACGTTACAGATGCTACAACTTTATTAACAGTTCAAAGGTTAATAATAATAATCAAAATATTTCAGCTGATAATAAAATACATGCAAAGGATACAATGTAAGGGTGATAGTAACTGATGGAACCTAAATCGATCAACATTCTTTGTAGGGCAAATGACACGAGGCGAGTTTTGTGGAAACGGAACTGACAAGATCGATGATCGCCATTCAAAAGTTAACAGAGAGAGGGATTGAAGGGGATTTTCCCTGCAACCCATGACATATAACAGCAGGGCAAATACAAAGGTGTGAATTTCCATTTCTGGCGGCCCTTTTATCAGTGCATATGTAAGATTATTATAGATGAGCTGTGCCTTGAGGTTTCGCCCAAGTATATTGTTTTAATGTAATAAGCGGCAAAGAAGCGGCTGTAAGGTAACTACCGTCGCCCATAGACATCTGCTGAACTCGTGATTGTGGAGGCGCGTTGCCTGCCCTTGAGAATTTTGATTTGAAATAAATCTCTGATCGCTCGTAGTACCGAAGTTTCATGCTATCGACCCCAAAAACACACCCTTAGGGATCGAATTTCTTACGCCCCGTCTTAATGATTTACTTTTTAGAAACAACTCTAAAACCTAGCACTTGTAGCTTTTGAAATTTCGTGTTAAGTGAGTGAGTGGATGTGCGAGATATCGGTTATATATATATATATATATATATATATATATATATATGTATATATCGCCTCTGTTGTGTAAAGGTGCGGGTGTCGCCTGTTAAGACTGTCAGCCGCGTGGGGTCCTGATTTCGATCTTCACGTCGGGCAACTATTATTAAATGCTTTTCAGATTATTCTGAGCATGCATAACATTATCCGGAATTGGAATGTGTCCGAAGTGGCAATAGGCTTGCCACCTATGACATCATGGGCCTCAGTACCTACAGACGCGGGGATACGCATTTACGCGCCTTCGCCGGCCCTGGGTGGGGTCCAGTAGTGTGTGGGACTCGCGGCACATGATTGTGCCGAATACACACAAAATCACCGCGAGTGCCATCAGTGTCGCCTTTGGTGAGGTGCCCCGGTACAACAAATCATCAGTGCACCTCGACGGCTAGTCAGCCCCCTAAGGGACCAAGTCCACGGCCACAAATGGGGTAGCCCGGGTGAGGTTCCTATCTTCGCCCCAAGTCCCGTGCGCAAAAGCGCCTACTCCTATTTTTTCTTAGGTCCCCTCTTCTTATAAGACGGGCACCAAGAGAGATTCCTCCTCCTGGTCTTTAAGCCCCCTCTTCTGATAAGGGGGGTACAAAGATCCCCTTTGGTTCGTTTGACTTCACCTGGGTTCACTTCGGGCTACTAAGCCCCACCGCCACGGCAAGGCTTGAACCATAGTGGGGATGGGCCTCAGTACCTTGGCCAATCGTGGGTGTGCTAGTATATCTACTGGATTTACGAGTTCTTGATATACTTGCATATAGCAACAACGAACCGTGTGTGTTTCCTTATGTATGCATGTTAGAATGTAGTAGGAATACTTATTTGTCGTAAAATATAAAAAAAAACGACTAAAAATAAACGACTGTTCGTCAGATTCTAATTATGCATATTTTATTAACAATTCGGAGACAGGAAAATTGTTATTAGCATCATACCGCCGTTCTACGAAGAGCACGTTAAGGTCGACTTTTCATCGATTTCTCTCCATCTGCGTTATGCTACGCCTTCTGACATTTTTTTATTATATTAACAGGCAATTCAAATTAGTCTAATTAAGTGAAAACATCTTTTGGGGCGTTAGGCATAAAGAAATTCGCATCAACTATTATGATAGCTTTCATGACTGCTTTATGCTGACGTAAGTATCCGGTACTCCACAATGGTTCAAGCCTTGTCGTGGCGGTGGAGCTCAGTAGCCTGAGGTGAGTCGAGACAGCAGGAAGATGAGCTGCACTTTGTACCCCACTTATAAGAAGAGGGGACAAAAAAAAGTCAAAGTTGGCGGCGTTTTTGCACAGGGGACAAGAGGCGAGGATAGGAACCTTACCCCATTGCTTTGGCCTACAGTTAGTGGGGTTGTCCCGCACCACGGACATCCACATCTGTGGAGGTGACGTCGGTCCCTGAGGGCGCAGACTAGCCGTCGAGGTGCCCTAGTGATTTGTTGTTCCGGGTGTCTTGCCAAAAGCGGCACTGATGGCACTCGCAGTGGTTTTTTTGTGGGTATTTGGCATTATAATGCGCTGAGAGCCCCACACAACAATGGACCCCACCGCGGGTCAGTGAAGGCGAGTAAATGTGTTTCCCCGCATCAACAAAAAATGTGTCTAGTGCATCTTCATCGGTTACTATTTGTTTCGATTTTTGTTGTTAGACGTTCATTAAATTGACTTATAAGAGGTAGTACTGCATGGTGCATTGCAGTTGGTTTGCGCCGTTACGACCGGGGAGGTTCGCTCTCCATCACATGATACCGCCGTACTATGGAAAATGATAGAAAAACAGCATATCTAAAATGGGTTTTCTCAATGTCGCTATTGCCATTTTTTTTGTCTTTAGTTATACTTTAAGGTTCAAACTAAACTATCGTGTATGAATTATATTTATACTAGCTAAAATAAATGTATAGTAATGCGACATACCTATTATTCCTACAAATACCCATATAGAGCCTGTTTACTTCATCACATTGAAAGTGATTTTAGTGTAAAATTTTATAGGAATAGATATAAAGTATTAAATATTTCTGAAAGGCTTATCTATCGTAAGCTTTAATGCCGCTAAAATATTAATAAATTTTATTTAAAATTTACGTGAAAAAAATATCTAAATAAATGCGTTTAAAAAATGCGGCCATTTTCAAGTTCATCGAGACTTTTGGCTGTTACCCACGTCAAACTACAGATCATCATTTAGTTATCCATAAAAGGACTTTATAAAATTTGCTACGAACTTTTGCGAACTTTGAAGTTATGTGTAAAAGTGTGAGAAGAGTTCGGAAATGAAAAACCGCCATCTGATGCGGTCCCATGTATTTTCATTCCAATATCAATGTTTGCGGTGTGTTTTGTAAATTATGATGAATTATTTGTTGATAATATTGTATTTCACATTCTGCACCCGATTTTAACTATACGTGTGATTTTTTTTTATCAACTAGGCATCTAGTTCCACCCTTCAATTTCAAATAGCATACAAAGCGTTCTTATTTATTACGAATTGATAGCGATAATTAAAAGGACTTTTAATTGCAACAAATGTAGTATACTTACTTTCGTTCATTTTTATAAAATGTCTACATTCAAGTGCTCTGATCGTGAATTAATACTTACCTATATAGATGGACTAAGCTTTTGGGGCATTATCAACAGTTTTGAAAGAGGATTATCAAATCTCTGAAGATGAAATGAATTTTAGCATTAGTGATATTCAAAGAATATTAATCCTGCTTTCAATAAAGGATGGACGGGTGCTACACGGAATAAACAGTTTTTTAACGAGGAACAGTAGTGGGTTGGATTCTGAATATATAGTTACTTTATCTGGTTTGGAAGACATTGCAGCCGACTCCACACCATCGAGGTCTTCAGGAAAACCTTACATATCATATGTAGACTTTTCAGAATCCAGCGAGAGAAGGAAAAATACTATGCTACTTCATGAGTACGGATCTGAACACATCTAAAATACATATCCTCAGGTATTATGATCAATAGGAGAAGGAACAGAAGGAAACCTTGTGAAAACAATATGGGTGGCTGATAACGAAAATAAAACCTTATGCTTGAATTTCATAGAAAACTCAAACCTGCAACCAACTCTAACAGACCAAAAAGCATATTCTAATCGATTTTGATTTAACTAAAGCAAATATTTATATTTAAGAAAAGTAACAAACTAACGGAACCTTTTTATATTTTCACCGCATTGCAAAGTACAAACAACGAAATAAACCTGCTGTCCACCGTCTTCAGCAATAGAAATTACTAATACCACTGCGAAACTAGTGCAACAACAAGACTTATTGGATCGCACTGCAGCTAGAATTTTGTTGATAGACTCCGTGTATAAGGATAGATTGGAAAATTTGCTTCTATACAGTAAATGGGGCTGTGACGTACAGAGACTTTCAGAATTGTCTTAACAAATTTCTGTTGCAAAATTATTTATCTTTTCTCTGGTGCCTATTAAATCAACTAACGAGCTAAAAGACGGAATCGTTTGGGAAAACCCGGTACCTTCCAGTTTGCTTTTGACGGCCTACACTTATAGAATTTAGTAAAGAAGTTCCCGATGAAACTAAATTCGTTGTGAATGAAGTAAAATCCCATATAAATTTTTCGACCCCAACATTCATTAATAAAAATGGAGAAGTGAAGGTCCAAGTAAAGCACGAACTCTTTCTTACTTACCATAGGTGGTAAAGTAGCTCAGGTGTTCACAGATACATCTTCCGGTTCTAAGTGCACATTATGTGGAGCTACTGTGCGATAAATGAATGGTTTAACTAAAGTGACTGTGAGATGCTTTTCTATAAGGACTGTCTACATTACACGCTTAGGTTCGATGCATGGAAATGGTTTGGCACATATCTTACAACTTCTATTTCCAAACATCGGTCAGCTCACAGCGGTGAAAAGAAACGGCTGAAACAAGAGAAAAAAAGCCAGGTACAAAAAAAGTTTTCGCGAGGAACTAGGTTAAATTATCGACCAAGCACGACATGGTACTGATAATGTTAATGACGGTAATAAAGCCAAAAGATTTTCTTACTATTCAAGCTGCTCTGTTGAAATTGTGGGAGTAGACGTTAATTTGATTAAAACTTTATATAATTATGTGGGCTCTTTCACCAGGTGTAATAATAAATGCCCACCAAACCATCACTGAAGCCGTATAATGCCCACGTTGCACTCTGTCGACTAACTGGGAAGCTTCCTTCAAGCCTTGCGCTTAAATTTTTTTCGTTAAAATATTGCTCAACTGTAAAAAGTGCCTCACCCGTAACCAGAATTTTTCTATTTTACCACCCTATTCACATTTAGTTTATTAGACAAGAAATGACTAGTCTCAGGCTGCAAGTCCCATCAAAAATCTTATCTCATCATCTCTTAAAATATGCGACATGGTTTTAGAGGCTATCTTCATTTCTCAAAATAAAATCTTTTGCTTTCGGACAGGATTACCTGAATTCTTTCCGTTACCGCTTTGGCCACCTTTTCCGTCCGAAAGCTACGAGGGCGGTTAGATTTTTCTCTGTCACAAACAGTCGAAGTCTCATTGTACCTATTAATAGCCCGTTTCACAAACATTTCTCGGATACCAAGTGTATGGAGAGTTTTAAATATTGCATTTGTCTTCACACCTAGTTTCTGCAATGCAAACACAGCGATTGTGTACACTTTATCACCTCACTCAATGTATTGGCGTCAAAATGTGTGAACAATCCTATATAAATGTCACATTCCATATTCAAATGTAATATTTTTTTATTTTTAATTGTTACAGTATTAATGGCTTAACTAATTTGAAATAATTTACGAACATTAATTTGACGTGAATTTTTCCTATGATATAGGTGTACATTATAAATTTTATGGCCACTTCGTCAGGTTAGACTACTAGGATTGTTTCTATTATTAGTTAAATAAAATATCCGCATGTTAATTAATAGGACAGATGTGACAAGCAAATCTTGCCATGCTTAAAACGAAATACGCTCTAGGGATAATTTAAGCACAATACTTGACCTGGTTCTAAGTGGAAATAAAGTTATGTGTCTGAATTTTCGCCAGTGCTTTCATAATTACAAAATGGCTCCGATTTTTCTTTAACGTCCATATGTAACTGCGTTACACTCCCCACAATGAGCCACGATCAACTAACAAGCCCCACACGACAGCATCACCCAGTTCAGCTGCAATGCTGCACTTCCTCTTATCTTTTATACATATTATAAAGCAATGTTTCCAAAATCTGTCTGCATGTGTGTTCTCACGCGGTTTTCACCAAAGGATAGAGCGATTCTCAAGGAAGTTTTATGAAACGGGCGAAGCCGGGCTCGATCGGTAGTATTACACAAAACCGTCTAAAGTTCAC
Organism: Eumaeus atala; assembly: GCA_017140195.1. NCBI lineage: Eukaryota > Metazoa > Arthropoda > Insecta > Lepidoptera > Lycaenidae > Eumaeus > Eumaeus atala. The sequence continues at coordinate 74,719 of JAFELO010001281.1, read as the reverse complement.
AGATGTAAGGAGGAGACAAATGGAAATTGATCTTAGATCTCAGGTCATTTGTAATATGGGACGTGTGTCAGTGAGTGGTGAGCTACGAAAAGGTAAATGTAATTTAACCTTAAAACATCTTCGTATGTGATTTTATTTTTACCGCATTTGAATTTCTGTTCGCCACTCCTGAGGTAAGAAATGTTGAATTACTATCTCTGGTTTGGGACAGATGTGATGAACAGTTAGGCTCTGTAGATTAAATTTTTTATTAATTATTTATTACAAACACACAGTGAATAACATTTACATAACAAAATGGTCACGGTGTATCAAGACGCTCTGGGGTTTATCCCCACACCTACATACATCGTCCACAGTCGGAATTTCTTAACTAATAAATTTGTTATTTTTATCAAAATTTCTGTTATTATAATCACAGTTTCTGTTATGATTATCACAATTTCTGTTATTATTATCGCAATTTCTGTTTTTATTATCACACCCACCTCTAATAATGGGCATTTTTTAACTACACAGATACTTAGAGGTCCTTAAGAGGCTGTGCTATGCCGCATTGCAGCTGGATTGGGCCAGCATGACCGGGGAGGTATTTATCGTCTACACGATACCATATAAAGTAAAGTGACAACGGGCGGTCTTCGTGCAGTTTCATTGCATGGTGTACATTTTCCGCTGGTTCTTTGGAACGGAGGTAGAAAGAAGAGCAATACATCTGCGTAACTCTTCTTGTATAAAATCATATAATATTCCATTATTTACATGACTATGACGTATGTACTTATAATTTACAAGTGTGCGCACTACAATTTCGAATCGTAATGTTTACTGCAGATCGATCAAATGTGGATTTTCTGTGGCTCCGATAATGGTTATTGTGACAGGAAATGTGCAGTAGGGATATATAATTGATCTGTTTGGTTAATTTTTCGTGTTATCAGAAGGATTGTCGAAAAAATCCCCAGCAATAGTTTGATATTTTTTTTACGGGGAACACTTTGACAGATATTTTTTTATACATTTCTACATAAAGAACAACAATAACAAATCTTCACACCAAGTCCCGAAAGGGAATAAACACATAAAGAAAATGAGATCGGTTAAAAATAACGTGTACAATGTATTTGTTTCCTTTCAGGTAATATCATATATTGTACTTATGAATCCTACAGAAAGAAGATGCGAAGGCTACATCAAAGAGAAAGCTCAAAGGTAACGTAATAATTATATTATTCTGAGAGTTGAAATACGTATTATGTTAATATTAATACTATTTTTGACATTATTTGGAAACAAACGAGCATTCGAGTCACCTGATGCTAACGGCTATGGACATCCGCATAATTGCCTGCATATGCGTTGCCCCCTTTCGTCCTTCCCTCCAATGGGGCTGTTTATGAACCGCACAAAATGGGCTAGCGAAGCTCTCAGAGAGTGAGGTACCTCTACCGTCGCACCAGCCCGATTCAGCTGTAATGTAGCATGATACTACCTCTTAATCAACTACTGCAGTAAATAATGTATTTCTAGTAACGTAGAATACTAATGTATTTTGTGGTTCTTAATTAATACTAGGTATATGTAATTCGCACTAACATATTTTGTAAAATATTGTTGATTATTTTAAGTAATGTTGTCTTGTTTCGTGCGGCTTGTTGCCAGGTGTTGAGTAGTCGGTGGCCCACTGGAGGGTAGGAGGAAAGTAGGGCAACGCATCTGCATGACAAATGTGTGGTACCTCCTGGTATTACTACTTATATTATCGCGCTTTGTCTGGCATATGAGGCTCTACTCCCCATTAGGTGTACAAAGTTAGAGGGTAAGAAAATCAACATAATACCTGATTGTGTGTTTGAAGGAAAGCCAGTAGTTATGTTTAGGAATATCTGTACAGAAGCTTGAAATTTTAAAAAGGGAATGCGCTTTATTATATGCTTGATGATGATGATGTTTACTAAGAATAGGTTCGCCTTAAATCCTATTTGAAATATAACTTTCATTAACCACCTCAAAGGAACATCTCGAAGCAAAGACACCACAGTGATATCGGACTTCAGACGATTGCGGAGGAGTGATACATAACATCAATCATTCTATGATGTTGCTACATTAACACAATGTTATTAGCATAATATATTAAGACCTAGGCTCAAGGTTTTCCTTCCCCTATATTTCCAGTTTTCACTGGCCAGAGCTTCATCGCGCCAACCAAAAAGGTATTTCTCGTGTTCTTGTGGTGTGTGTGTGTGTGTGTGTGTGTGTGTGTGTGTGTGTGTGTGTGTGTGTGTGTGTGTGTGTGTGTGAGTGTGTGTGTGTATGTATGTTTGTTGGTCTGCCGCGTGTTGATTTGAGTTTGGGCTTTTTGTTGACGCGGGGAAACGTATTTACGCGCCTTCTCTGGCCTTGGGGGTCCAGTGGTGTGTGAGGCTCGCGGCACATTATAGTGACGAATATCCACAAAAACACCGTGAGTGCCATTTGTGACACCTTTGGTGAGGTGCCTCGGAATAACAAATCATCAAGGCACCTTGACGACTAGTCAGCTCTCAAAGGAACCGACTACACCTCCACAGCTGGGGTTGCCCGCACTACAGGACAACTCTACCTACCTTTGGGACAGTCAATTGGGGAGAGGTTCTCACCATTGCCCCTTGCCCCGTGCGCAATGGCGCCGCCTAATTTTTTATATTCGTTTGGAAGCCCTAATAGATTGCACATTATATACATACGCAGCGAATTGATAACCCTCCTTTTAGAAGTTCGTTAAACAAATCGAATGATATATATATTTTTACTATCTGTACCCGCGGTTTAATATTCGTAAATCTATACAAAGGGAGCCAGTAATTTCTCCGGAAAAAAAATTATGTTACGTCAAATTATAATCTACATTTTATCCAAAATCTATTTTGTTATTAACTTCAATTTGCTCGGAGTAATGACAAAATAACATATAAGTTTAAGCATTTATTATATACTATTAATATTATTTAAAAAATATTGTAAGGGATTATGTAACCTTAAGCATTTATAATTAGAATATACAAAATACTATCAAAAAAAAAATAAAAAAAATAAAAATCATTTTCTATGATACAATGTTGATTGTAGTGTGTTTAGCCGAGACGAACGCTAGTATTATAATTACGACTTTTATTATACAAACAAATAAATTACAAGTAAATTACAATGTAACCTTTACAAAGTTGAAGAGTATAGTAAATAATGTGCTTAACACGTTATGGAGTCTGTTTTCCCTAACCAACTAAGGTTTCTAATAAAATAAACTCATTAAACATACTTAGTGCACACGCACAATAGTGACGTCACATCTGCATACTCGTCAATATGAGTTTGCTTGTATAATATGAGGATATATCAAATCCTAGTTATTTAAATTTATCACATTTTTATATTCAATGTTGTTAACAGAATAACACACTTTTTAGTGACGTGGAGAAACGCATTTGCCGCGCCATTACCATGCTCGCGCAAATTAAAGTACCGAATACCCTATAAAACCACCGGTAGTGCCATCATTGTCATTATTTGTGAGGTGCTCGGTACTATAAATCACCTGGGCGCCTCGACGGCTAGTCAGGGACCAAGAGACCCCTTAGAGCACTGAGTAGCCATTGAGGCACACAGATGATTTATAGTTGCGAGGCACCTCACAAATACTTGATAGTCCAATGGGGTGAGGTTCCCATCCTCGCCCCTTGCTCCATACGCACTTCCTCCTCGTACTTCTCTTCTTATCAGAGGGGTATAAATAGCAGCCCGACATGTCGGGTTCATCTCAGGCCAATGAGCTCCATCGTAGCGACAAGGTCTGAATCATGGGCACAGAATAACACCCTGAAATAATTGAATATAAAATATTACTTCCGAATGTATGCCCGTTTAGTTGAAGGATTCGATGAACGTGAAACGAAGAAAAGATGTAAACCGACACTGAATTCAGGAATTCTTGTGCTGTGAACTCCATGCAGACATCACACGTATATTTAAGTTCTGACTTGTGGTGTAAGCTGGTAATTACGTGACGAGAATGTTACTAACGTTGCGTCTACATTTCCCTCAAAAGTATATTATTGTTTCGGTTTCGGCTTCGCCTCCAGACGAAACTGAGATCATTGCCAAAATTCGGTTTCGGTTTCGTTTAAGGTCGGAAAATTTGCTTCACTTGTATACTAAATAAACAGCGAAACAAACATACAAACAAAAAAAACGAGCCGAAGCGAATTATTTTTTAGTAAATCGTTGTGATATTTTGGGCATCCCGCGAGGTGTAGCTCTAGTGCAAGTGATCTTACTCCGTGGTGTCTTACGATGGGCCAACTGCTATCTGAGTGCTGCACTAATGAGTATTAACTCATTAGAGATCATTGGAGCCAGCAACACTACTACTTGCACATTTTGTAAATGTTCCTTTAACGTGAAAAATCAAGTTCGGCCCACCACTCGCTCCCACCGCTGCAAGTTTTGTCTCGCCAGAGTCGAAAGCGGCAACCGTTCATGCCCCGTTGATATCAACGCGGGGGCCTCGAGGGAAAAGCTAAATCTGTCTTGGGACTAGCAAAAATTACAATCGGAAGATATTAGGAGTAGGAAGTAATTCCAGTTTTCATCCGTTGTCAAAGCTAATGCAAATGGTGAGGCGTTTTAAAATTAATTCAATACACATGAAGGTATGGAGCTGACGTTTCTCTGGTTGTGCGTAGACTAAGTAATGTGTACCATATTTATCCGTAGCCCTGAGATGAAAGAGCATACATAATATTGTCCTAATTATATATATATATAATTAGGACAATATTATATATACATAAATGAATATCATCGTGATTTTGAAATGTATAAGTGTTCTTCTAGCAGCTGATACTAACTTCATACTCGTTATACAACATATAATGTGGAAGGTCTCTCGTTAAATGTGTTGAAAGAGCAGCATACAGAATTAAAAACTAAAAAAGAAGAATTGGGCGGCATAA
>JAFELO010001281.1:32486-44033 GCA_017140195.1 Eumaeus atala | reverse complement strand
CCAATAACTCCAGAGAGATAGAGAGATCAGTTAAGCTTTAATATAAATTATCATTTGATTCGGATTCGTAAACATGAAAATTTAATACTTTAAAGAATATAATTAAAGTAATGAATTGAAAGTGATTCTATTAAAATCTGATTTATATGAACCTCAATGAATTATTTGAAGTGGAAATTTTGCAGACATCCTACCGTTTCAGACTCTCGAACGGGAAACGCATTAAGTTGAGTGTATTTATCTTAGCGCTATCAATTTCGGGAGCAGGAAATAAGATTAGGTGATGATATAACGTAGTTACGAACTTCATACATAAAATTTGTTTATAAATTGCCAATATGTACAAATGAGCTATCTATATGCATTTGACGTTGGTGCGTGAGTCTTTAATTTTTATTATTTGGAAACCTAACCTAGCAACTCAGGCTTTGGAATTTTTTGACGAATAATGAAACATTTCAATTTGAGTGTGAATTTCACAGGAGGCATTCACATCAAGCCTTCAATATGCGTCTGGTGTATTCATCGAAGTGCAATCACGCATTATAGTGACAGAATTTGTTTATAAATTGCCAATGTATACAAATGAGTTATTTATATGCGTTTGACGTAGATGCGTTAGTGTATTAAATTATTACTTTTTGGTGAACCCAGGCACTTCGGAAACATTTCAGTAATGATTAAAAAATTTGATTTGAGTGAGTTTTCTTCGAAGTTCAATCATACATTACTGCGAGAGCTTAATCAGTGCAGGCTACCATAGGTTTGGTGCCGCGCACTGCTTCCGCTGCCTGGGAATGGGACACGTATCCAGTATGTGCCCCGGTGGTACTGACCGCAGCACACTATGCTACTGCTGCGGTCAGCCCGGCCATAAGGACGGTGGTTGCTCCTGTGCGGTGTGCGCGGATGCGGATAGGCCGGTGGGCCACGTGATGGGGGGGGGGGCATGTCCTGTAAGGAGGAACCATTCGGGGTCGGCCGTTGAGATGGCCTAATGGCTAGGCGTATCAGCGTTCTCCAGACGAACGTCAACCACTCCGCCAGGGCTCAGGACCTTTTCCTGCAATCCATGGCGGAGTTGGCGACTGACGTCGCGATCGTAGCCGAGACTTGTGTCGTGCCCCCCAACCAAAGCTGGGCGAGGGACGCCTACGATACACCGCTCGGTGGCGATCATGGTGCGGCCCCCCATCGTAGTTAAGGCGAGGGGCCGCAGATAAGTGGCGGCGGTTCGGAAAGAGGTTGCATTCGTAGTGCTTACTTCTCTCAAAACCGCAATTTGGCGGCTCTAGAACGGTTTCTCAAAGCTCTGGAGCCGCTGCTGGGGTAGCTGGCCGCCCTCTAGGTGTTCCCGGCTGGGGACCTCAATGCCAAGTCCACAGCTTTGGGTAACCCGGTCACATACCCGAAATGGAGGGAGGTGGAGAAGTGGGCGGTAGCTACCGGTCTGTGCCTGCTCAACATAGGGACAGTCCAGACGTGCGTGCGATGTTCGGGAGGTTCCGTGGTAGACGTACTTTTGCCACGCTGGCCAACATACGCAGAATAGAGGGGTGGAGGTTGGAGACGGAGGTGGAGACACGGTCGGACCACCGCTACATACGGTTCAGGGTCTCTCCAGCTTCCGGTCGCCCGACGTCGTCGTCGTCGTCGTCTTGGGGGCAAAGCCGCGTTTCCGCGTTGGGCGCTTACTAACCTCAACCGGATGCCGGCAGAGGAGGCCGTCATCGTCAGCGGTTGTAGTTTCCAGCCGCTGTCGAAGTTATATCAGGCCATATGCCGAGTCAAGGAGGAGTAAGAGATCTCGAGAGGGATCCATGGGTCGACCGTACAAATGGTCCCGATCTGTCCGGCTGGAACATCACGGAGATGTTCAAGCGAAATATTCCCCGATACATCCGTGGGCTTCGTGCCACCCAGGATGGCTAGGCAGACGTCGGACGAGGAGGAAGGTGTTCCGCTACCCGTCACGGAGGATGTAATGGTGGCGATTTTGACTTGCCTTCAGAGTAAAAGGTAGCGTAGAGAGAGTACCGGGTCCAGGCAGGGTGTACGGGAGAGTGCTACGATCTATCGCGTACATCTCGGGGACAGACTCCGAGAAATTTTCGACCGTCGTCTGCGGTCCAGTCAGTTCCCGGGGGCATGGAAGGAGGCTCTGCCTGCTTCCATAGGTAGGGCGGGTCCTGTACTCGGCTCCATCGGTTCGACCAGTGGTGCTGCTGAATGAAACTGGGAAGGCTTTAGAACGGATTGTGGCCTCCCGTCTCGTTCAGCATTTGGAGAAGGGTTCTTCAACTTTCTGAGTCACAATTCGGGTCCCATGCACACCGGTACACAATCGACGCCCACGAGTGCCTTCGGGCAGTGAGGTAAGAGGCGGGACACAGGGGGGAGGTGGTGGTCGCGGTGTCTTTGGACATCGCAAACGCATTCAACAGTCTCCCGCAACAGCGTGATACGGGCGGCACTGATCATCTTCAAGATTTACCTATCTCGTGAGGCTATTGGATGCGTATCTCTCCCGTCGTAGAGTGGCCCTTGAGAACCAATCGGGGTCCGTGGAGTGGCGGCGAGTCGTCCACGGTGTCCCGAAGGTTTCTGTACTTGATTCTGATTGATCTTGTGGGACGTCGAGTACGACCGGGTTCTGCAAGGCCGTCTCCGCCCCGGGATGGGTGTCATATGTTACGCTGATGACACCCTCGTGTACGACTGGGGAAAGGACTACAATGAGGCGACGTGGTTGGCCTAGGTGGGTGTTGATCCCGTGATCGGCCGCATAGAGAGATTAGGGCTCCGGGTCAGATAACACAAGACCGAAGCCCTTCTCTTCCGCCGGACTGGACGCAAGGAGCACCCACCGGGAGCCGCTCTGAAGATCTGAGAGGAGAGGATTAGGATGAGCTCCCACATCAAATTTTTAGGGCTCATGTTTTGATGGAGGGTGGGCCTTTGGCCCATACTTCGCTATGGTAGGACCGAAGGTCGTGAAGGTGGCGAGTGTGCTGGGCAAGATTCCTCCCGAACCACGGAGGACTCAGCGCTGCCTGAATTCCGGTGTCTACCGGATTATGGCGACGTACGATGCTCCGGTTTGGCCGGATTGCCTCACTGTGAGGAATAACCTCTGCGAAGAAGATTGTCACAGTGAGATCGATTCGGGGGTACCGTACGGTTTCGTGGGCTGTAGGTAGTACTCTGGCCGGTAATCCCCCGTGGGAGCTCGTGGCAGACGTTCATGTCGAATTCTGCTCCTTATGTCTGTGATTGGACGGGTCTCGGTGACAACCCCACGCTAGACGGGCTTCAATGGGCCCGCCGGCTGTGGCAGCCGTACGACACAGAGATAACGGCTGCCTTGCGCCCGGCCCTCGAGCGATGTACGTGCCGCAGGCGCAGATCCCTCACATTCCATTTGGCGCAGGTGTACACCGGGCACGGTTGCTTTTGTGACTATCTGTCGAATGGACCACAGGGAACCGACGACTCGTTGTCACGATTGTGACGCAGCGATGGACTCGGCCCAGCACACCCTCGAAGTGTGTCCGAGATGGGCGGCGCTGGGTCACGATCTGACATCAGTTGTCGGATGCTCGGCAGCGACGAGTCCTACCAGGCGATGGCTTCGTTCTGCGAGACCGTCATGTCCCAGAACGAAGCTGACGAGCGGGTGAGAGAGGAGGCTGCCGACGCGGCCTCCCCCCGCCGACGACGAATGGGGGTACGAAGGAGGCGCTATCTGCAGCGCCTTCAGTAGTGCCCCTGTTTCCGTGTCCGGCTGGGATAGGAACCCGGTCCATAACATCAAAACATCAAGACACGGCGTCGTGGAGACTGGTCATAGCGTAGCCGGACAGTCCCGAGGAGGTGAAGTCTGACCTTTTCGCCGTGGCCAGCCTGTCGCTGGAGGGACTGCCTGCAGATCTGAGTCCCTCCATTAATAGTGGCTGAAAGCTACGGTAGGGGTTTAGTTGGTACTGGTACCCAATTTCCGAGTCCAACATAGCTTTGGGGGCCTACCCGGGAACGCATGACATCTGGGAAGGTATTATGCGTAAATGCATTCCCCTTCGTCACCAAAAAAAAGGTTCGGTGCCGCTAGAGTCACTATCGGACATGGCGCCTTTGTTTGTATGGTGTCTTTTGATTCCCATTAACCATTTTCAACTTCAAAGTAATGGCCAAGAATAAGACAACTTTCGTTATAAGTTTTAATTTAATACTATAATCTCAATTTTTTTACACTGTTTCTCTCAGTGTTTTAGTCACCTCAGAAGCAAATATCTCATAAAGTATTATCATAATCAAAAAAAAATCTAAGAAATCTCCATACCATTTAGAAATACGTATCCTGTGATATCTATGCAGGCTATGCTCTTTACAATAAAATTTCATCCCTTTATTTTCAGCACGAAGTGCCTCAGTAATTTTATTTTTCAAAATCATACTATATCATTTTGTAGCGGTTGATAAATTACATCATCATCATCGTTATCATTATCAGCCCTTATCGGTCCACTCCTGCTACACGCATCCATCCCGGACCGGCTACTGCACTTCGTTTTCCTAAACGCGGCCTCCACTCTAGAACCTTACTGGCCCATCTGCCATCTGTTCTTCTGAGTGTGTGACCAACCTATTGCCCCTTCAGCGAGCCTATTCGTCGCGTGATATCGGATACTTTAGTGCTCTGCCTTATCACTTCGTTACAAATTCTGTCAGACAGAGAAACACCCAACATAGCACGTACAATAGCCCGTTTGGCTACCGCAAACTTGCGGACCAGTCCCGAATTAAGTGGCCATGTTTAGGCCCCGTTAATTCATCACGGAGAGAACGCATTGGTTGAATACTTTCGCCTTCAAGCTCTCCGGTATGTGCGACGTGAGAATGTGATGAAGAAACCGGAATGCTGCCCGACCTAACTGAATTCTTCTATCCCTTTCTTTCTTGAAGTTATATCTACCTAGTTACAATAGTTGCCCAAGGTAGACGTATTCGTCTAAATAATCAGAAAGTTACATATATCTACCAAGTTTCAAAAATGTACTAACGATATTTCAAAGCTATGTAGTACCAATAATCTCCGAGTGAAACGTCTGGGACAGGACGAAAGTTTTTAGTCCTGTTCCATCATTTTCATTTGGCTACGGAAATCTAAGAAAGGTTTTATGGTATATTTGCTTGCTATGTTCCATGTTTGATGTGATCTTGTGAACGTTGTTATTTGTGAAGCGATTAACAAACATTCTTTGTTTGCTATAGTGGTATCCCGAAGGGTAGTTACTCGTTATCACGAAGAATGTGAAAGAAATAGCAACACAGCAAATATGCCCCCTAAAATGCTTATATCACACCTACTAAGAAGCCACCGAAAAGTCACAAATCGTATCAAACGCTACAGCATTTGGCGACAATTTGTGGCTGTACCTCTCACTAAACCGAGAGATACCTCCTCGGTTGTAACAGATTGGCACTATTTTTTAGATTTTTTGAATTTCGATAAATCACACCTATCATTCTGTAAGTTTAATTTTCGTATAAAGAAGATCTTGCCAAGTAATATTTTATATATTACCTAAAAGCTATATTGACCGTGACGTTCATTCACGACATTTACTTTATCCAGCACGTAACATCTCTATCTATATCCGCACTTATTTTACTTTATATCTGTTGAGTGTTTATTAGTTTTTACGTAGGATAATAAAAACACACATACTCATGTATTAGTTGGATTCAAAGTGAACAACTTCAAATCTATATTTGAATTTCAGTTAGAAATGTCCGAACTAACTCAATGTGTCCGTTAAATTTGCACTAGGAGTTGCGTTAGTCCAAGGAATGTTATTTTGCATATCCTAGAGTTATCAATTCCTACGTCTCTAGAGTGTTTGTACATTGAAAATGACTTTAGTCATTATTATGAAGTGTTATCAATTCAGGATTAGTGTACGATCAATATTTATGTATTACTCAAATGTGTATTGTGGGTGTCGATTTATTTAAATTACATTAAATATTTTTATTTTTTTAGCCGGTCCGGGATGGATGCGAGTAGGAGGATATCGGTCGTCTTATCGTTCATTGAAAGAGGAATATGTCCAGCAGTGGCCGAGTAAGGGCGGAAAATAATGATAATGAAATTTTTTATTTAATAATTTTTAGTACACAAATTAAATGGTAAATAAAATATGTATTAATTATAATTCGTTATTTATTATTTTGTTAATAAGAGTATTGTTTAACAAATATTATTTACTACTGTGTTTAATTAAGTTCGATTGAATTTAGAAGTACTAAAATATTTCAAATGGTTTCTTCTTTTTTATAGAATAGGTGGGCAAATGCCGATGCGTTGCCCCCCCCCCCCTATCGGCCACCGGCTGAGTAGCCGGTTGTGAGTATAACGAGGCGCGACACTGAAAATGATCACATTAGTTTGTATAGCCGACTGGTATAGAAGACAAGTGGAGTTAAATACTACGATAAAAATTATACACGACTAACTCCTTTTTTACAGTATAAACATATTAATACAAATTGTGAAAACTTAAGACAAGCTATTTGAGAGTCTTTGTTACTGAGATATATATTATTTTGTCCTTTGATGTATTATTAAGTACTTGGTCTTTTATCTCCACTAATATTGTAAAAAGGAAATATTTTATTTCTTTGGAAAGATTAGTCTCCAAAACTAATGATTTTGATAACTTTTTCACTTTTACATTTTCAGAAATCTATATCCGGAAGTGACATATGCTATTATATATTTCTGACTTACTTGTTTTAACACTATAAATTGCTGAAGAAATACGCTCCGAGTTACACCAGCCGTGGTCACGAGCCAACTGGCTGTAGGTTTTAAGCCGTTATTACATTTTATCAAGCAATCATTAATCGTTGATAAATCCGTAAATCAGCTACAAAGTGCGTAACAAATTCAAAAGTGACAAACGATGATATATTTTTTATTATTATATAAGCTTTACCAAAAGTTCACGCGAACAAATCCGCTGGGTCGAAAAGTTTAAAATATAATAAAAATTATATATTTTAATAATAATAATATATTATATATTATATAGCCAACGTAGTGTGAAAACTTCTCAGAAGTTTTCACACTACGTTCGCCTAATCCTGTGGTAAGTACCATGAGGACTTGTGTTACAGGTACTAGAACAACGAAAATATATTTAATAATACAATAAACATACAATACATACATATATCAACATCCATGATCCAGGCGGGATTCGAACCCGCGACGTCTGGCGTAACACGCGGACTAACCGCCACGTAAGCAACTAAGCCAGCCGGTCGTCGAATATATATTATCTTCTATTATATTGTACTCGTTGCATAGAGAATATGTTTTAGATATGATTAAAAGTTCTCAACTTCTTCGTGTCATGTCGTGAATGCCAATTTCGCCTGCGGCTTCACCTACGTTTAGTATATCACAAGGAACTCCTTATTCCTTTTTTTTTATAAAGACACAAACGAGAAACTCGTAACCATATGACGACTAGCGACGCCCATATGCATTTGTATTATTGTTATCGTGCAGATGCATTGCTCCTCTTTCACCCTCCCTCTAGTGGGCCGCCGGTTACTCTACAAACCGCACAAATCATGACAGCATGCTTACCACTTTACGACGGTGTCATGTGAACGTGAGGTCGTGGGGGCTACGACCGGGGACTACCTCTTACTATTTTTTGGTATCACAACTACTTTTATACCAAATTAATTCATCCAAATCCGTTCATTAGTTTTGCGTGCATGAACAATAAACGTGAAATACACATTTGCGCACGCACAAACACACACACATATACACAAACACACACACACACACACACACACACACACACACACAAACACACACACACACACACACACACACACAATTTTGAAATGCTACCTAGTCTACATGACGTAATCAGTTCAAAGACATGACAAATTAAGACTCGTGAAATGTACACCCGCTCCTAAAAACAGCTCTGAATGACAAAGGCTACTAGTGGAAAGGAAATCCCATCAGACAGTTCTATGAATAAATTTGGGGAACGCCCTGATGGGCTTTGTGCATTTAAGCAGATGATAATTTGATCCTTTCTTGGACAAAACATGGTTTACAGTGGAATATGAGTTGATTCAATTGTTTTTGATTTATTTTTTGTAGTAAAACATGATTAGCTTCAAATATCTTTGTTTTTTTTTTAAATGGAACCTGAGTTGATTCAAATGTCGTTATTTTTTCTTTGGTGGAATGTGAGTTGATACAAAGATCTTTGTTTTGTTGTAATTCAACATGAATTGACTCAAATATCTTTATTTTTGATCTGTAGTAAATGAGTAATCTCATCATAATGGTGTCTTTAGTTGGTGCGAATATATGTCATTACAATAAATCTTTTTTTACTAATTACATCGTTGTTTGTTTAGTTACAAAGCCAAGTCCGGCATTTCAGACAACTACAATTTGTTCACGAGTGACTGTGACGTCAGACTGAGACCCAACTTTGAAAGTGACAACAAACGCCCACAAACATCCCCACAATAAAATAATATGTAGACTCTTCGCTGCCTATTTTCATTTAATTTGATATGGTACGCGATAATGAAGGTCATTTCACGCCGACGTTACACCAATTTTAGCTACCGCGAGTGAGCAAAAAACACACACTGACACTGACGTGGGGGCCCACGTGGTGATGAGCCCATCATGGGCAAAGAGACCCCGTGTTGCCTCATCAAGTGGGAAGACGATCTCCATACGGTAGCCGGTCGGGGATGGATGCGAGTAGCAGGAGATCGGTCGTCTTGGCGTTAATTGAGAGACCCATGTCCAGCAGTGGACAGTTTGATTGTTTCTTTGCAATAAATAGGCTCTGAAACTACTGCACCGATGTGATGAACATAGGCTATATGAATTCTAAAATGTTAGGCCATTATGAAACATAGACAACGTAACCAAAGGTGTGAAATAATATCAAAGTAAATCCTAATTTCGCAGCAGAAATTATTGACAACTAGCTGTCCCGAATGACGTTGTTTTGTCACAAATTTAATTATTTGTCATTACCATGACGTGTATTGTTTACGAGGCCGAAATTACTCTTTATAATTATTATATTTTTGTAAACCAAACGTAGACGGGGCGGGGGGGGACTGCTAATAAGCAATATAGCTTTGAGAGAATCGTTTCATTCATTATTTCTAACACATGCCTCAGATCCCCTGCTAAATACAAGCTGCAGTACATAATCTTCGGACTCCGAGAATTATTCGGTCTTAAGGCGAACCCTACATACGTAAGGCTATTTTTGGATTTCTGAAATCATGGCATTGTGTGAAGAGTGTTAGTCGACCTCGTGGGTCGACTAACACTCTTTACTAGTTAAGCATATTATGCTCAAATAGGATTATATTAGGGGTAGTGCTGCAATGCAGGGAGAGGTAGTGCCATGCTGCATAGGAGGAGGTAGTGCCATGCTTTGTGCATGACACTACATATTCCTATGAACCGGAATTGGGCAGGCACGACCGGAAAGGTACCTCCAGTACACAGTACCGCCGTAAACTGACACCTCCATTGTCAAGTTTCGTGCGGTTTGTGAGTAGCCTGTGGCCCATTGGGGAGGGGAAAAGAGGGCAACGCATCGGCATAGTAATTATGTGAATGTTCATGGCCGCCGGCTGTCGTAAAAGGGCTCAGATTTTTCGTTTGCCCCATATTCCATAAGTTGATTGAACTAAGTATAGTTATACTTATAAAATTTGGGGGCTGCTCTCGATACTATCTAATTTTGGCTGTGGCATGCAAGAAACATATAATCTAATAAAAAACACACTCTTTCTCTTTATGAAGTCGGTTAGAAAGCAAAACAGAATTCAACACTATTGTAAGTACGATAGCAGTACGGAAACATCTGAAATTAATATTTCAGTAGATTTAAAGTAAACTAGTCTTGAATGTATACGTCCTACGTCTTCCTTATAATTGTTTCTTAAAATGTAAGTTTTTAATACAGTATAAAGGGACTAATGACTAAGCGGAGCCATTTTACGACTACCCACGCCCACGAACGTCAGCTTAATCATTATGCGGACGCGTTGCCCTCTTCCTGCCCCACCGGCTACTCCTAAGATATCTCTTTACGCTTGTATCGTGTGAGTTTTGACTTTGATTAAGATATAATTATGACAGCTTATTTGAATGATTGCTCCCTTATGTGGATAGGTTTTTTATATGCGTGAGTCATTTGGTCGTGTTGGCGTTAATTGAGAGACCCATGTCCAGCGGGGAACCCATAAGCATATTCATTACTTGAATTTTGTCAAAATAATATACACAAAATTACAGAATACCTTTACATAATCTCAGCAATGACTCTTGGACCATTTATATGAGGGCAGGCGCGTCACTAACTGTGACGCGCCTGCGTCACAGTTAGTGACGCGCCACATAAGAGCAGCAGGGAGCTGCTCTTATTGTGAATTTCTGCAACATACGTTGGTTGTATACCAACTTAAATGACAGCCACCACCACCACCTAGAGTCTGAAAAGCCGGCTTTTCTCTTCTTGACCGAAACGCAGATATCTTCTCCGACTCATATCATAAGAGGTATACCTCTTGTACCCAAGGTATGAACTAGTACACTTCTTTGTACAGCATGCTGAAGTGTGTGCATAAATCGGGGAGGATATCTGCTTTCGACGCCTCTGCAATCTTGAAGAGAGGAAACTTTTCATCATTTGGCTACGCGTTGATTGCGACGACCACCACCGCGTCTATACTCGCCTTTATAGATCCCACAGTGGTAATACCGAAACTGACCGACTCCTCGAGCACATCGATAAGCATACGGATCCCCTTCTAAAACAGATCCCAACCGCAGAGATCGTGGTTCTTTGTGATTTCGACGCCCATCATGCTGAATGGCTAAGCTCACGCATTACATATCACGCAGGTAGATCCGTTCACGACTTTGACTTAGTATATGGTTTAACACAACTGGCCTCATCGCCCACGCGAATGCCTTCCCCATTGGACCTCCTGCTGACCTCCAAATCGGAAAGCTAGCACTGGGCTCGTCAGAGCACTGTCTTATCCGTAGTTCGGTGCCAGTAAAACGCAGATCGCGGCCAGGTTTCATTGGCTGCCGGCGTGTATGGCACCATAGGTCAGCAGATTGGGATGGGATGCGTCTCTTCTTTGCATCTTACACATGGGGATGGATTTGGTTCTCGCTGGATGATCCCAACGCTGTTTCTAACGCTGTTTTTGATGTGGTGCAGCAAGGAATGGTCTTCATGTCGCACTCATCGGTACCCGTATTGCTGGTAAATCACAGCCGTGGTTCAATCGCTCCTGCAGACTGGCGCTAGCCCGTATGCAAGAGTGCTACGGGTCCTGGGCATTTGTGACAGTGTACCAGGATGTAAATACAGCTCATTAAAAAAGGAGTATAATCACTACAAAAGAGTTATTGCTGGGGCAAAATCTGATTACATAGCCAGAATTGGCAGG
>JAFELO010001281.1:8762-29497 GCA_017140195.1 Eumaeus atala | reverse complement strand
CGATTTCCCCTTTAGTCAATAAATATGCTATATAGATATATACCCAGCCAAATAAATACTCCGTCCAAAATTGGACAATGATCAAATTATGTTACAGGTACTAGACAGCGGATTTCAGATTTTTATTATGGAATGTGTAACATCCATGACTTAGGCGGGATTCGAACCTTCTGGCGTAACACGTGGACTATTGAACGTCGTTATATCGTTACCAACTGAGCCAAAAGGTCGTCAAAAAAGCCCAAAAAATAGCCAATGATCAAATTCACGTCCTATCCTACATCCCGCTCGTTTCACAAACCGTTTGGCTTCACCTTGGTACAACACACTGATTTCAACTGTAGGGTAACTGGAACTGGAAGTCTCCTGGCCTTGGATAAGGATAAAGGACTGCAACACACCTGCATACTAATGCTTACGTTCCACGGTAACTACCAACGTTTACAGACAAAGAGTACAAAGATAAGTCTATTCTTCTATGATTTTCCAATAAAGAGAAATAAAAACAGTATTAAGCAGCGCCTTGCGGTTTCATCCGCATAATGCGCATACTCGCCCGAACTTGATATTAGATATAATAATGTCGTCCCAGCCGCGTGCCGGCTACGGTGGCCACATGCACAGCACATAGTATAGTGCACAAGTGTGTGTGCAGGCACAGACACACCCTCTATTTCCTAATTCTACTATTCCGATAGGACGGCAATCCGACACGAGCCAAGAGAAATCAGCCGCATGACCGAAAGCTTAACAGGCTTTTGTTCGAAATCGAAAAATACCAATACACTGCGGTCCAACCCGGCACTCGAACCCGGGAACTCACGTCAAAAATTGACAAAATCATCATTACGTAATTAATGAATCGCTCTTAGCTGCAATACAATTTTAACTGTAGCACCGTATTTTATCGAATAAGTCGGCACTATGCTATCTCAACCACACAGCCCATTACTGAATTATTTAATTAATTAGTATACTGCTCTTGCGGGGAACTGTCGCTATTTTAATACAAACATGAAGTAAGTGCTCTATCCGATCACTGAAATAAAACTAGACAGTAGAGGACCCAAATTAAAAAACGAGGAATTTAAACTAGACAGTAGAGGACCCAAATTAAAAAACGAGGAATTTACCAATATAACCGTTTCGTTATTGAAGTTGAATTAAAAATAGAACATACAGTAATAGGTACATATTAAAATCGGCTTACGCCCCGTAACATTCGCCCCGTTGATAAAAGTGTTATTTTGGAGAGTCCGTTTGCCCCTCTCGAAGAGGTGAATTCAGAAAATAGTTAAAATGTTTTACTTTTTTTGCGCTACCTTAAATTATTTCTAAAATAGAAATAATGCAAGTTTACAAGTCTTTTACTTTATGAACAATGTATAATATTCTAAGTACTTAGTATTTATATTCCTATAGAACTTACTTATAATAGAAATAGCTCTGTATTCAAACACATATACAACAGTATGTCTCACCCCTTTTATAGAATTCAGATTATCAATTTCAGATCGAAGAACTCAAACTAATGAAACTGTCCACCCGGGATCCAGTTGCATTTTGACTTCAATGGTTACCTCTATGGGGACAGGCCAATTCTGTTCAGTTATATAACACAAGTGTGTGAGTAGACACAAGTGCACTCTCTGTTCTCCCACTCTCCTTTTCAGTCCGACACGACCAGGGATATGTCAGATCCAGGAATTATGGCTTCATCGCCGTGCCACGAGGGGGACCCTCCACATATCTTTAGAGTTTAAGATGATAAATGAACATTGGTAAAAGATGATAAATGAACATTGGTAATTTCAATTAACCTATATAACCTATGCTCATAATTATCATTTATTTAAAATAATTATCATGTAAGCGTGTTTTGCCACCGGAAAAACACATATTTTATAAAACGTAACAGTAACTGTCACTTTGCGGAGACATAATGCCGGCGCAGCCCGGTTCGGCCACAACGCAGCATGGCTCTACCTCTTTACTACTTAGGGTCTACTCAGTCTCCTTTATGCATAACTCAATTCAAAATGATCTACGAATAAACTTCACACACATACAAAGTTGCGGCCAGAGCTAGTTCAAATATTTTATTATTCGGCCTTATTTGCCACTTGCACAAACTTCTCAATTAGAAAGTTTTCAATAAGTTTTGATGTTCCCCGAGCCTATAAACCCGTTCTTTAAATTTGTTCACGGAAGTTCTTGCTCTTTGTTACAGTGCTATTTATTAAAATTCAGAATACCCAAAGAGAAAATAAAAAATGTTTCATGTGTTTTCTTGCAAGCCCAGGGAAACAATGCATAACATTCTTAATTATTTAAAAAATATACTTATAAAGAAAGTTAAAATTACTTAAAAAGAAAGACCGTATCTTTTTATAAAACATAATTTATTAAACAAAGCGTCCTTTTTTATAAAAGGGAATTAAGATAGTTTTACGACACAATTCTAAAGTTTTTTTAACACGCTAATAGTGAATTTCGAGATAAAAATTAATGAGAAGAATTTTTTTTCGCCGATTTCGTCCGCGTAGATAGAAGAATAATCTGGTACTTAATCTAGTATTTATATAGGAATACTTTTTCTACTATCACAGTATATATGTAGTGTTTATATGTTACCCTGCTAAAGGCTCCGATTGCTCGTTTGGATCCTTATGCTATAAAAATAAATAAATAAAGAAATGTTCAGTTATGTTTAAATTAATGTTTGTTAATTGTCTATTTTTTATAGATACAGTGGTAGGAGATGAAGCTCTTTATTAGTTTGTTCAAAGTTTAGAAAATGAGTTTGACAGCAAAACCATAAAATATTGTCTTTCTCCTTATAAAGTAGCAACACGTGCCGGGTCTTACGGACTACGGATAGAAGTGAAAACCGGAGACTATAACACTACTTTGCTCGTTGCATCTACGCGCTGCCACTTGTACTAAGTATGTACTACTTGTACTAGCATGTTTGCTGACGTGAATTTTTATCATTTTTTCCCAGACTAATGAAGATTTTCTCTACAAAAACTTGAATAACGTTTTTTTTCTCATTACAGACAATGTATCACACTGAAAATCAAGAAAGGATGCTGTATCGTGAGTGGCTGAGGCAGAGTTAGAGGTGGAATGGCCGGAGAAGGGACGAAGATGTGCACTCAAGGCTATAGGATCACTGTCAGCCTCGTGACAATATTTGTCGTTCTTATGGGCTTCCACGATGCGAGTAAAGGTAAAACGAATAGTAGAATAATAATAAGATGGGCGTAATTTGAGATTTACGTAAAAACAACTTAAAATCATACGAGTGAAGTTGACTTTGCAACAAAATATGTTTATGTACAATTAAGTGCTCTTTATTCTTCAGTATGAAGTTTTGTATCTTGGCATTTTTTAAATCAATGCTTGTGGGTCGTGGGCACAATGCGGTTTGGACATGTGTCACATAATGTTATATGACTGCGAGCGTGGGTGATTTTGTCACCCACGCTCTTACTGCTATATTGACGTAACGGGCACTAACTGTTGGGATAGCTGATATTTGTTAACTCAAATCAACACCCAAGTGTGTCCTCGTCCGAGTGTCTTGTTTTGTAATGAGTAAATACGTTTTAAATTGCAAAAGTAACATATTTTATTAATTTGACGGACAATGATAAATGTATCGGTAATCATTTACAATTATTTACCAATATTCATGTATCTTCTTCTTCTTAGCCTTATCCCATTTCAATATCAAATGATATCGGGGTAGGCTATGAAACATAGGGGATTTGAGGAGGGCGCCAGTTTTTACACAGAGCGACTGCCACCTGAACTCCGAAACACAGGAGGAAAGCTATGCCCAGTCCTATAATCCTCCAATTAGATGAAATTCGAATAAACGAACCCGGGCTTCCTCATGATATTTTCCTTCACCGTGAGAGCATTCAGAAAACGTACTTAAGTTAGAAAAACTCATTGGCACATGGCTCGGATCAAACCTGTGTTACCCCAATTGGAGTCCGCAGCGCTAACCATTAGACCACTGAGGCTTTCTAGCAATATTCATGTATGATGTAAAATCTTCACAGTTGATAACATTTTTAGTGTATGTTATGTGAATCCAGTCCAGCTATAAAATTCAATGTGGTGAATATATGCGTCCGATAGGGCAAGTCTTTTCGCCTTCGGGAAGTTATTTATTTCGTCCTGTCCAATGTTGAAATTTTAGGTTCAATGTTTAATATTTTATAACAGACTTTGATCTGCGATTGTCCCAAGATCTGGTGCCAACACCAGTCGCTGTTGTAAAAGGTCCTTTTTTGTTGACGCGGCGAAACGCATTTACGCGTTTTCACTGGCCCCGGGTGGAGTCCATAGTGTGGCGCTCGCGGCACATTACATAGTGCCGAATACCCACAAAAACCGCCGCGAGTGCCATCTGTGCCAGAAGGGTTGCCACGCTCCACAGGACAACCCCACCAACTTTGGAACTGTGCAATAGGGTGAGGTTACCATACTCGCCCCTTGCCCCGTGCGCCACGGGTATAATGAGCAGTCTTCTTTGTTCAATTTGCTACACCTGTGCTCACACCAGTTAAATTCTTAACATTACCTCTTAACACATGTACCTTGTATTATCAGTCGAGCTGATTATCTGACTAACAACATAGTTGGAAAATTCCATGGTGATGAAAGTATGTTACTAAAAACTTCCTCCTATGCAAAGGAATTGGGACGACACGATCGTGGAGGTACCTCACGCTAACATAATACCGCCGTAAAGTGACATCTTCAGTGTCGAGTTTCGTGCGGTTTGTGAGTAGCGGGTTGCCAATTGGGAGAAGGGAGGGCAATGCATCGGCATAGTAATTATGTGGATGTACATGGACGTCGGTAGTCGTAAACAGGCTTCCATTGCTCGTTTACCTCCCTATTCTATATAAAAAAGAAAAAAATTACGTTACGTAAACGTATGTAACATGTCTGGCGCTCCTTGAGGGAGGCGCATGGCCGGCGATGGACGTACCAGTGTGCGTCCATCTCTTAATAAGCAATCACCTAATATGGAATAACATTCTACGTCTAAATACATCGTTATCACCTATGATTAATTAGCAATAATTATACTGTTAATAATTATATTGAACGTTTGAATGTTAATAATTAAAATTAGTTAAATGCTGTATTGCAGCCGAATTAAGCCGGCACGTACTTGGAGGTATTTCTCTCTCGTATAAAACCGCCGCTAAGTGGAGTGGCCCATTGTAGGAAAATGTCTATGCTATGCCCACCGGTCATCAAAAAGCTGCAGCTGCTCGTTTGGTTTAGTTCGCGGCACATGCTAATGCCGAATACCCACAAAAGCCACCTCGGTTCTATTGGTTTCGCCTGGGCTAACCTCAGGCTACTGAGCCCCACCGCCACGACAAGGATTGAACAAAGGTGGGGATTTTAAAGCAAACCTTATACAGCTATAGCCTACATTAATTTATCAAAATAAACAGATTATATTAACACAACTAACATTATATTGGCACCAATTGTGATCTTAGTACGTAGGTACAAGTGAACATAAAATAATCAAATGCAATTCTGGTTTGTCCTATTGATTTACATACATACACCCCAGACACACACACACACACAGCCACAGGCTGGCGAATACCAGCGCGAAACGTCCCTATTGGGGTAGGCATGGATAACGGAGCACCACATATCACGGTCATTACATATCTGCCTATTTGACTTAATCTGAATATTCAGTATAATACGAGTACATAGGATATCTCGGAAATCAATGTATCCCATTCCACGGACATGGCGCTTTCAAGCAACGTTGTGTCTCTTGTATTAACACCATTACCGTCTACACACACTGACATGGTATATATCAGTACCGGTAGGCCCAGTAGCTTGTTTTCTTAGGACACGAGCGCTCAGACATAATGTCCTGGAATATTATGTTGGTTGTAAATTATGACTCAATTGTACCTACTGAATGGACCCATTCATAATTTAACAGTAACCACCGTTTTCGTTACCCTCCTTAACACAACTCCTCGGTGGGCCATCTGGAAGCAAACGTCACGAAACGCAGAGTGTAAATTATCATTTTGCACTAATCTGTAATTGACGACCGGCTGGCTCGGTTGGTAACGTGGCGGTTAGTCCACGTGTTACGACAGAGGTCGCGGGTTCGAATGACGCCTAGGTTATCGTGTTTATATATGTATTATATGTATTTCTATAATAAAATATCTTAAATATATAAAAAATCTTAAATATATTTCCTTTGTCTAGTTCCCATAACACAAGTCCTTACGGTGCTTAACACACTTGGCTTTTGACTTGGCTAACGTGGTGTGATAAGTCCACAGATGTTATTATTATTATACTACTATTATAAATCTGAGGAGTTTGTTTGTTTGAAGGTGCCAATCTCAGGAACTATAGGATCGAATTGGTTAATTCTTTCTTCTGGTTGAAAAGTCCAAATGTATCGAGAAATGTTATAGGCTATACACCATGAGACTACGACCAATAGGACCGGAGATATGCATGTGAAGTGTTGTAGTGGTGCTAGTATAAACGTTTTAACTATAAAACAAAGTCCCCAAAAGATGTATGTCTGTATGTGATTAATTTTGTCAAAATATACAACATGGATTTTTATGCGGTTTTCGCCAGAGGATGGAGCAATTCTCGAGACAGGTTTAGTGTACAATTTGTTAAATAAATAAATAAAAAATCTTAATAGGTCTATAAATTCTCCTCTCCAATATTGAATAGAAAAGCAATAAATTTATGTTCAAAATTATCGATGAACACAATTCTAGTTTGTGGGGCCATTGCATTAGATTATTAATAGACCATTACTTACTTTTACGATCGTTTTCACTTCACTGCAACTGCTAACTGGGGCCAGGCCGCGCATACTTGGTAAATGTATAATTCCACAATGACGGCCTAAATGAAATTTAATGCTTTGAAATCATTCAATATTGACTTATAGAGTGAATTTAGTTGAAACAACTTCTGTTTTATGCGAGACATAGTTTCTTATAGTTTTAGGTGCGAAAAGCGGCTGTTGGCGCCTTTTCACGATTACCGACGTTCATAATCATCAGCATAATGTGTTGTGTGTGCCATGCTACATAGCAGCCCAATGGGAATCGGCACGACCGGGAGGATATCTCTCGCTCACATGACACCGCCGTAAATTGACAGACATGTCGCATTTCGTGTGGATTTTGAGTACCTGGTGACCCATTGGACGGGAGGAAGAAATGAATACAATGCATCTGCACGACAATAATACATTTTTTTGTATTATTCGTCAAAGGGCTCCGATTTCTTATCCTACACTATAAGGAGGGCCCCGACTTGTCGCCAAGCTGTTTCATTATTATCAGCCGTTATCGGTCCACTAATTGACATAGGAGATAAGCAAACATATAAGCCGTTTATATAAAAAAATACAGTAACAAATATATTTTCTATACATTTTATGTATAATCCCCGTGATCAAGATAACTAACAAACTTCCCAGTGCGTCACGTTGGGATCGTTTAGACCCAACGTGAAACTGTGCCTTTCCGCTCGACGTAACGACGTGTCTCAAATTCGCCTACTCAATTTCGTATTACGATAGCTATTCATTTTTCTACTGCCCCATTTTTCCCCATTGTACCTTTGTAAAGTACGGTGTTAAAATTGCTTTTATTGACTTTCTAACTAACTTTTGGGCGATTTTCAGAATCGGGGCTGGTCAGAATGGGGATTATGTTTGTCAAACACGTTATATATGTCAGCAGTCCGTCCCGGCTTCACACGGAGATTTCACGAAATATGGCAAAAATACATTGGTTTACAAAATATAAAGATTATGAATTTTAATTTCGGACCTGTAATTATTTATGCCGCTAAATATGGATTCACTTTCAATTTTTTTTTATATTTTGGTTACATGTGTTCGGATTAGTTTTCACAATCATCGAAACCTTTTTACAAGTGTTAAATAGCCTAATAATGCTTGTCTTACTACCACAGAAATAGGCATCATTTTTATTATTTCCAATTTTACTAGAATTCTAATTTTAGTCTTGACACCGATATTCACTTACTTCAATGAGTTCAGCGCCCTCTCCTCACAATGGACAGTAACTGAAAATCAGTGGGTTTAGCATGTTATTTTGGATCGTATGCGCTGAGTTACTTGCCCATTTGCTCTGCTGCA
Source organism: Eumaeus atala (assembly GCA_017140195.1). Taxonomy (NCBI): domain Eukaryota; kingdom Metazoa; phylum Arthropoda; class Insecta; order Lepidoptera; family Lycaenidae; genus Eumaeus; species Eumaeus atala. The sequence continues at coordinate 21,276 of JAFELO010001281.1, read as the reverse complement.
GCACATACATGTACACATAATAAATTAGACTTAAGTTCTTTTTTATTTATGTACTTTGTTCAAATTTTGAATGTTTCATGTGTATTTCATAATAATTGTGCTGTTTGTGATTAAAAATAAAGTTTTTATTTATCCATCTATCTATCTACCACTACTTAGATAATATTATCAGTGTAAGGACTGACCTTCATTTTGACTTTGTATATTATTTGGGAGCAAATGGGATTTTTAGGGTATTTGTATGAAGGGGTGCTTCCACTTGCAAAACCTTTGTTAGTGTGCCGTTATATGAACAAGGGTAATCACTAAAATCTTTTGTAGATGAACCGTCTAAGTCTGTCATGTTGATACTTTAATGCAAAAATGAAATATCAAAGCTTCTGCTACATTAAAGCAGATGAGAATCCAGCTAGCTTACTATAAAAGGGAGGACATGTAAGGCTACCGAGATATCATTACAACAATGAAAGCAACTCGCGTGATAACAAATATGCCGTTACAAAAGGGCGTGTCCCTTTATATCGATTTTGGGAGGGTACTACAGGTAGTTTATACTATATAATATATAAAAATTTGCAAAATTCAACGAAGACGCTGAGACAACTTAAAAATTTCACAATATTATTGTATCCATATTGGAACTATCCTTCATCATCATCATTATCAGTCCAACATCGCACGTTCACTTGCCCGCTGAGCTACCGCAAACTTGCGGACCAGTTTCCAATTAAGAGACCATGTTTCAGCCTCGTAGATTTACTCGGGATATCGAATTGGTTGGAGTATTTTGTCTTCCAGGTAAATGATATTTGTATATGTCTAAATTATTACTATTAGTCCGTCTTGTTAATCTTCAAAATTTGTTATGAGGGTGCGAAAATAAGCGTTAATCATTGATTAATAATGAGTTAATCATTCAATATGGAACTATTATAACATTTTGTAAGAGTCTCAATGCCATCGATATTTGAGATGAGTCAGATTAACACTAAGGATGATCTCAACTGCATCGTAGCGTGCACAAGTGATAACGACGCTAGTTATCACTTCGGCAAACAGGCGGCATTGATTCGAAGCGCCATTCGTAGAGCCTCACTATTTCAATGTCGTCAATCACGTATTTAATTTACCTAACTGATCAATCGGTTGGATAGAAGTGCTGGTGGCGCGGCGAGCCTCGTGATTTGTATATGGAATCTCATATGGAATAAGCTAATAAAGGGCCAATGAACACGAGGCAATAATATGTTCACTGATCATAAATTATGTATGGTACTTCAGTGGAAATTCGTGTCAAACATTTTCGGCGCTTTCGTGTAATATGGTGATGGTTGTAAATCCAATTAATGCGTTCCTTATAAATTATATTTTTTAACTTCACTCTAAGCTCACTCAGTAGTTTAATGTTCCTGCCCGCAATTACCGTCCTGTGTGCTGTCTGTAAATACGTGTGACCAGATGCGATGTACCTGTATCAGTGCAATAAGATTTTGCAATTCAAATAATAGTCAGGCAGTTAGCAGTGTTAAACCCCCGTATCTTGACATGTTAATTAATCGCCCAGCGTCGCATATTTATAGAGATATGCGTAGAAGACTGGATTCCCATTGAAATGAGAAAAAGTGATCTGAACAAGATGCGGAACAGAAACTGGTGCATTTCAATTATAATTCATGTGCTGTTGGTTTTTATAGAGGTGGTTGCCATAACTGAAATTAAACAGGATTGTTACGATTAATTAAAGTAGACTTAAAGATAATTTATACTAGTCGAAGCAAGCTGTATATAGCAATTACTATAGATCGTATCATTAAATTGCATTAGACGCTAAAGAACTCTACAATGAAGTATTAAAAATAGGTTAGACTCTACGTTCAAACGAAGAATGTTGATTAAGAATTCTTTAGGTGAAACTGCTTGGAAAATGAAGACTTGATTTCAATTAAATGTGGCTCGGAGAGTTTACACAAAATGTATCCCAGCGTAATGACAAATATATCTACATAGTGTCGTCACTTTGATTTAGTGTAATTAAATGTGGCTCGGAGAGTTTACATAAAATGTATCCCAGCGTAATGACAAATATATCTACATAGTGTCGTCACTTTGATTTAGTGTAACTGCATTTAACCACCTTCACCATCGCCATCATCATTATCAGCCTCTATTACCAGTCATTAGCCCAGGTATATAATCCACTGCTGGGCATAGCGGAATATAAATGCTTTCTTCTTACTAGGTAATTTATTTGGCTCGGTATATAGCCTGAAATACTATTCTGAATATGTTGGACGTGTATAATCATGAAATAAACAACTTGTACAGAGTCAGTTAAACCTAATTGTTTCTTTTTTATGGATTAAATTATTTTTTATAATATTCAGACGACCCGCCGCTCAGTTCGTAACGTGGAGGTTAGTCTGCCTGTTACGCCTGAGGTCGCAGGTTCGAATCCCGCCCGGGTCATGTATGTATATATATGTTGTATATATATATATATATATATATATATATATATATAAAATAAAATAAAATGTGTAAAATTTCTTAAATTTACTACACGTCTTGCGTTGTTGTCTCAAATTTATAAGAATGTTAAGTATATTTCCATCGATAAGTACCTGTAATACGAGTCCTTACGGTGCTTACCACAGGAATAGGCTAACGTGGTGTGGCAAGTCCACAGATATTATTATTATTTAATTAATTTTAACTACGTTCACGATCGGGGAGGTAATGTAACTTTCGCGTACATAACACCGTCTTAAAGTAACAACTATGTGTGGTTTGAAGTTCCCGATCTTAATATCAAAATAACTTTACCAATTCTATGGGCGTGAACAGTCATCAAAAGGTTCCATCCATTCGTACCTTAAGTTATTAAAAACACCAGTCAAGTGCTGGTTCCATTCGCATACCGAGGGTTCTGTACCAACGGAAACTACGATTATGCAAAACTTAAAAAATGCACTAATTTCGTATAAAATGATTACAATATAAGTTTTGTAATTTATATTGTCTTTTATTTTATCATTCTTTCTCCGGTGCTATTAAAAGCTATTGTACGAAATTTCGGATTTGTACCTACTGTCAGTCCTTACTTCTTGTTATTTTCATTGTTCTGGGTACGGGAAGTATCACATAGGTATTAGTTACAATGGATCGCATGATGACTGACTTGGGAAATGTTATGCGCAAATTACTGCTCTTCTCTCTTTTCCTGTTTATTCATTTCTCATTGTTTTTTTTTTCTTTCTTATCCCGATTCATTCATTTTACTTTGATCGTGTTGAATTCTGGGAATAATTGTTTTTGTGCTTGAAGGAATATAAGACCTTATTAGTCGACATAAGCTGCAGCTCGACTCGGCCACGAAAATTTGAAAAAAGCGGTCTCCATTCTTCCGAGAGACGGCTAGGAGATTTGGGGACCCTATAGGGTTCCGTTTCTGTGATTAGTATGGGACACTAAAAATGTATGTCCTTAATAATCTCTATATTTTTAGGGTTTTGATAATGAGTTAAGTTAATTACTTTACAGAAATTATCCATTTCCTGAATGTCTTAATGATGAAAGGAGTCATGACCCTGTGGTGTGAGGAGTACGACGCCGGAAGGACGTGTCTTAAGTTAATTAAATTTAAGTATATCAAACTTAACAAATTACTTTGTTCAGTGACAAAGTAACATCACAGTAAAGTACAAAGAATAATGAATTAATGGTAAAACATTAAAAACTTGCATGAAATTATTTTATAACGTACATGCTCAGCGCGGAACGTACGTTGTATACAAAAATAGTGCAAATAGCAGTGTTTGTGGGCGCGGAGGTAAACATTTCATTTCAGAGCAAAGTATGGGCACTGAAATGTGAAATATTTGCTTATAAGTGGTAAAAATAATATCTTCCCTCTCTAACTTTTGAACCACTGGAATTAAACGAAAAATCCTTGTGTAATCTTTACCCATCGGTGAGGTCCGATAGCGTGTGGGAATCGCCACGATAATGACCCAAGCCACATATACGACTACGCAGTCGCATGCACGCGCATCATAAGCGCTGCTGTTGGTGACGTGCTCTGGAACTGTCAATTATCAGGGCTCCATGATTAGTTATTGCCCAAAACAAACAATGCCACCCCCTTCTAGGTTGAACCGGAAACAAGTACCATACTACAGAACAATGACATAACGGTGGCCCCTTGTGACACAACGGCGGAGGGGAAGAAGGGCAACGCATTGGCTTCGTAGTTATTTGGATGTTCATTCGCGAAGATTCCACATCCTTCTGCTTTTTAGTCCCTCCTTTCGAAAGAGAAACCTCGGTTTAATATGTTTCGTCTAAAATGCTTGATTTCAATTCGAGCTATAAAATTTAATCGCTTCGATAAGTCTTGGATCATGATGGAGAACAGAACATTCAGAAGACAATCATACTCGTATTCATTCGGTAAGTTTCTCTAGTTAGTATACCTTTGACTCTTAAATATCGTTAACTAAAAGAGTGTTTTATAAATTGAATTATATAAAAGTAAATTATAAAATGTATAATATAATATAAAAGTCAATAATATTGTCATTGCATATAATCTTTACAGACCTTATTTATACTGTTTATCTAAACAAACATTATTTATACTGTTTATTTAGATTATTATGTGTATAATATTACTATTATAATGCAGTGTGTTCTCACAAATAATTAATTATTTATTTATAATAAGACAACAAAGAGCCATGTAGCTAGAAATATAGCCATAATTAGGTAAATATAAATGTATAGGCGTCTGCCACGCGGCCTGGTCTTTTTTTATAGCAGCTATCGTTCAGAGCAGATTAAGCCCCTTTTTTCGGCCAGGATAAGGCCTCTGTGAAACGACCTTTACTCAATTTGCATGTAAATTTTGCAACGAAGACTTGACTTTGACGTGAACATTGTTAATTACAGTCCTTTGCGAGGAAATAAAACCGACAGTTTATCCTATTTCAAAATTTGAAATGTAGGTCCACTGCAAACAAAACTACATGCATGTCAAGGGACAGAAAAGTTGAAAATTCCAACGTCGCTTTAGAAGTTATTATTTAATTATTTTGATTCTTTCATACTGCTATCGTAACTGTGATAGTGATAAAATTTCCGTATAATCCGTAAATCCAAAAAATAACTATTGAATAATATTTGAGCCTCGACACAGCCACACACTCTGATTAGATCAAATTAATGAAATTTTAACAAAAGAAAAAAAAAACGAAACGCTTTCAAATCTACAACCCCCTAAAAAGTTAAAATTTAACGAAGCTGAACATTTGCTTCATCTATGTGATTCTGTAAAATTAGATAGCGACAAGTGAAATGAAAGTCATGTTTGTCTGCTCTTTCAACATCACGACCACCACCACGACTATGCTATGGGCACCGACATCAAGCACAACATTATATTAATATTATAGATTGAGTGTTAAAGTGTGGTGTTTCGTTTGAGTCATTTTGAGTATTTTTGTTAATTCTTATTTTTAGTGCTGCAAAAATCGACTACAATTGTTTTTGGAATGATGACGACGTATTAGTCTTAAATTATGTAATATAACAAATAAATTGAATTGAATTGAATTGAATTATTATTGTACTAATTCAAAGTTATGCTAGACTGATTTGGTTGCAACACAGCAATTATTATAAAGATCCACCATACATGAAGAACATACTGTTGACATTTAACCAAAATTAACGGTGATAAATTAACGTAAAAACAATTCCAACTCATGCGCGTAAGACTGACTTTCCAATGAGATGGATGTTTTTGAATGAAATTCAATAAAAATCGAATGTCTAATATTTATGTCTCTATGGAGAAAAAATCCATTAAGAGGTCCAAGAGCTGTCTGTACTTTTCATGATCGGTGACAGTCATCAGGGTGTGGCGATGACAATCTAGTGCAAAGGTTCAAATAACATTAGGGACCAGCTCGGGAGTATGTCCTTTGTAACAAAAAGTCGATTATGTAATATCGTAACCTCCACCCCTTTTTTGTTTATTATTTAATTTCACATATTGCATCTGTATAATGATCAACTATGCTTGTCTTAGCGGCTAAGCTTAAAGTGAGGGCTCGCAACGAAGATACCCACAATAAATTTCTTTTGGCGCGGCAGTGAGTCCGTGTGTTACGCCAGAGGTCACGGGATTTGAATCCGCGGCCTATGGTCTAGCACGCGGACTAACCGCCACGTTACCAACTGAGCCAGCCGGTCGTTAAATATGCGTTGCTCTCCGTCCTCTTCCCGTGAGCCACTGGCTACTCACGAACCACACGAATTGCTAATGGTTAATGCTCCATCCTAAATGCGACGAATCTTCTTAGATCTAAGACGTAATAAAATGAAATTATTTTGGTGCGAGTAATCATAATTATTATCAAGCATAATTATGTAACCCAATAATAATTCTTGGAGTCGATGCCTAAAGTGGTGTTTCTGTCAACGTTATCACTCCCAAAATTATAAAAATATCGCAGAAAATTCAATAAAAAATATTCATTTAAACCATTAAATTGAAAGCACAGGGGAACGAGCAATCGAGGTCATTCCACGACTTCCTACACCCATTAAAATCCGCGCGATTAATAGATAAGCATGTTGTGTTGTTGTAGATGTGCATGTGTTATTCTTCATTCCACAGTCCCTCACAAAAAATATATACATACATACATACATACATACATATATATATTATATTTTACTCGGAGATTATGGGTATAGTGAGTTTGAAGTTTGGTATGTGTATTTTATGAAATTGGGATTGGGATGTGCCCGAAGTGGCCGTAAGCTTGCCACCTATGACATCATGGACCTCAGTACCTTGTCGACTTACTAGTTGTGGGATGTACTAGCTCTCCTCTGCCTACCTCTATGGGGATAACAGGCGTGAAGGTACTTTTTTTTTTTTTTTTTTTAATTTTTATAAATTTAATCAATCGAAATTCGACGGGATGTTCTGTTACGAATGTTTGAAAGAAAGTGTTTTTGTTGTGTTTATACACATTCATATTGGCTAATAAAGAGGCGAAAAGTGTCCACCCCGTCGCAAAATCATAGAATTGTGAAAGACACTGGAATAATATCACCATTCCAATGTGTCCATGTTCAACTCAGACCAACCGAACGAGACGCAACTACAACAGTTAAGCTGTGGTCCATTGGAAATAAAGTGGGAATATGACGGCGTCGTTGGCTCTGGAGCGATACTTTGTTCCTTTTTACTAAAAAAGTAATAAACGAAACTATTATTCTTTTCCTCTCTCTTGTTAACACATTTTTTCATACAACTAGTTTCATGAAATAAATGTAACAAAATGATCTGCAAAGTTATAAAGCTGTGTAAGAAGATTAATTATTCCTCGAAGTATCGATTAAAACTTTTACACTGGAGCTGAAATTAAAACTTTTTATACCAGTTTATTGTTGTTTTCTTTTTCTTCGGATCAATCTAAACTCTTTGTGAGTAGACTAATGAAACTATTATCTAAATATATTCTAAAACTTTCATTAAGGATTTTTACATCTTATGATAATACAGTTTGTAAAAGCATATTGAACAATGATAGATAAAGATGTTTAATGATCTAGTAAATTAGTTTAAAATTTTTTGACGTCTAATTACTTACGGTGTTTGTATAACCGGAAAAGGGGGGGTCTGTACCCCTTTCGTCTTTCTAAACTAGAAGACACAAAAGTCTGCGCTAATCCAACGAACTGTAAGGGCAAAAGCAATGTCATCGCTGGTAGTAAAAGGTCCCTCTGAATTAGAAATATTTTTAATTTACGCAAACAATGCAAATATTTGGAACAGAAGGGCCGGCCGTCCTTTGTTAAACAAACTAGCGCCGAATGTTTATAACACTTCCAAAATTAAGATCTACCTAATTAACATCTGGAAAAATATAAAATACATTTTATCCGGAAAAATGTCAACCGTAGGACCCCGTGTATATGCTTAACGTTGTCCACAGCAACGTCTTTATTTCTACACTAAACGTGGGTAAAACTGCGGGCGCAGAATTTAATTTATAATGAAGATTTGACGATTGTAATAACTACCGTGTTAAGTGCAGTGGAACGCTATTTTACTATTATTAAGGACGCTAAAAGGCATAGAAGCACTATAGAACATAAAAACGGCAAGATTCAATTCGGTTTTCAATATCTCAAAAGAAAAGTGAGAGGAATCGTTGTTCGTCCATTCGATTGTCATTTTCTCATGAACGCGAGGAAGGATCAAGCTGAAAATTACGTCAAATACTAAGGTCTAGTACCTTCTTGCGGTTGGTCTAAAATCATACAATTTGTTAGTTAATAAGAACTTACAGTGCTAATGCTGGAATGTATCCGAAAAATGCTACATTATAAAGATATCACTGAAACAAACTGTTAGATACTTGTGTATTCTTTTTTATAAATATAGTAGGACAAACGAGGAATCGGAGCCTTTCAAGGACTACCGACGCCCATTAACATCAGCATAGTTGTTCCGATGCGTTTCCCAACTTTTAACCCTCCCCCACTCCCAATAGGCCACCGGCAACTCACAAACCGCACGAAACGCCGTAAAGTGACACCTAGGGTGTCGCACCCTAGGTGTCACTTTACGGCGGTATCAAATGTATGTTTGTAGTTCATTTCATTTATGTATGGATTCTTGGCAAATTTTATATCCGTAACTTGCAATAAGTTAGCTGAGCTCGGCCCATATTTCACCAATCATTTCCTCACATTCGATATCTCATACAATGCTTCAGAATATCATCAAGAATTATTAACCATGAGCCATCTGATTTACCGTCTCATTTAGGAGTTTTAAACTAAGGCATATTCGATGTATTGTGAAACATTGGTATGGATTTTAGTAGCTGACAACATATATAACATTGTGATATGTATGCTTCCGCTGAGGCGAATTATGACCAGTTTCTTTTGCATTATCCATAATCATAGCTGTACTTATTGATTTAGCCAGCTACTTCGTTCTTGAATAATTTGCCTCACTAAACTATACATTAAAACTTTTCACGGGAATTGCTACATGCATTGGTGAAAACTGCATGAATATCTGTTCAGTAACGGTGCATTTTAATATATATAGATGAAAGTACTTACTTAATTCTATTAACATAACACACCCCATATAAATTAAAAAAGTTTTTTCCAGTTGTGTAGCATGACCCTAACAAAACCGTTTTGTTGCCACAGAGGCTTTATTTGTTTTCTACAAATTTTGATCGGTGTTGTAACAATGTTCGCTGTCGGTAGAACAAAGTTTATATTGTTTATTTTTAACAGTCGGTCTGATAATAAAATCCAGCCCAATGGAGCAGAGGAATAAACTGTCTACGGCGATAAATCTCTTTTTCTTGTTGATATTATTTTATGACCTAATTTGAAACCGGAAAAAAATAAAGATAGAAATCGGTGAATACAAAGTGTAAATAATATTATTTCAATTGATTTATCGTATCTTTATAGATGTAATAAATATAATAAAATTAATGTTATCATCAATTTTTGATAATAGTTTAAAATTAACTTGTAGTTATTTAAAAAAGACAGGTATTCTTTTTTTTTGACAAATTATAGTGCCGAATCACTATTAAAACATTCTTTTTAATACTGCGGCTGCCATCAGTGCCGTATTTGGTGAGGTATTCCGGAACTACAAATCATCAGGGCACCTCGATAGCTAGCTAGTCCAACCCCACCAACTTCGGGATAGTGCAATGGGCCGAGATTCCCACCCTCGCACCCTTACCCCATGCGCAAAAGTGCCTCCGCTCTAGGAGGGCTCCAAAGAGCAGCCCCCGCGGCTCGGCTTCGCCTAAGGCCTACAGGTTTACTGCAGGCTTGAATCACGTTGGAGGCTCCCGAGCCACCAACATGATTTAAGCCATTTTGGAGGCAGTCTTTTACAGTAGCACAACGGTGTCTAGCCAAATTTCCAACCACTTTGGCTACTGTAAAAGGCGGCCAACGCATGGGCATAGTAAATATGCGCATGTTTATAGGCGTCGGTAGTCGTAGAAAGGTTCTGGCTACTCGTTGGCACCCTGTACTATAAAAAAAACTAAATGATAAATCAACGAAGTTACTGAACGTGAGAAGGTTTAACGTAGGCATTTTAATAACCTTTCTGAAAGTTTTTATTTAACTTGAAATGTTTGTATGTAAGTATGTCTGTTTGAGTGGAAACTATGAACACATTTTCGTAGTAGACATCTCCAACCGATTGAGATACAATTTTGTATACACGTTTAGTTTGGATGTCAATGCAAGATAAATATAATGACTAAGTAATATAAATGAAAAACGCCTTTTTGGAAAAATATTTTTTGCCTTTATTTTTTTATTACTCTTATAAGACTCGCACTCCACTATCGACGCCTATATTTTATAAAAAATTACACTAAATTCAGTGAAATATTTACATTTTTTCAATCGAGCACGGTCCACAACACTTTCCCACCACCGTCTCCAGGATCGACAGCAGCCACCACTTGTGACCATTTGATATGATCGTAGGGAGCTCGAGGGAATGCGAAAAACTGCCTTGGGACCCGCTAAGAATTTATTCAGAAGCAAATAAGAGGAGTAGGCAGTGTTCTACTTACTATTACTACGATGTCCATATGAGGTAATGTCCTTTACCTATCGTGTCCAGAAATGTACAGCATTCAACAAACCTTACAATACAGTACTGTAAGCGTTGTGTAGTACACGTTACATCAAACTTTAAGACTCTACACTTTGTATTCAAACCATCTTGTGCTCCCTCACTTGACCGGGTGAGTCGTTATCGCATCGTGGTGCTACTAACTTTATAAGGGGGCTTCGGAATATTTTATGTCATGAATTTATATTTTACTAGCAGATACTCTCGTCTTCGCGTGAAGCTGAACATGAATAACAGTCAGTTATTGTTAATATTTAGTAAGACGTAAATTACTGTACATTTATAATTTTAGCGAAATATAAGAATTTAGAAGTAGTCTAAGAGTACATGAGTGTTACAAAATCACTAAAATGTGGACATAACACAAAAAAGTATACACAGGTTACATTAAATGCTTTACAAAAATACCAAGATACACAGTCAACGTCTCAAAACACAATTAAATGCCCAATTTAATATATGCTGACTCTGCAAAAAAAAATGTTTATGTTCAGTCAAAGAGTCAGTTTAGTTTAGTATTAAATCGTTATTCTTGGTATTTTTGTACATTAATAGTTACGTTCCATTATTTTGAGTCTTATAGCTAAATCCCACACTATTCAACATATTACTTTAACTTAAATGAACAAATGTAATATTCACTTACTAAAGTTAGAGCTTGCGTCGTGTAAATATAATAAGCCAATTGACACAGGTGCCCTGACGCCATACGTATTGTTTAATTAATAAACTCACCATACTTCCATAATAACCAGGACACAGAATACACCTAATTTTTGTTTTGATTATATATGGGGGCGAACGAAACTGGATTGGACCGTTTTGATGACCACCGATTCCCACAGACTTCCGCGTAAACTACATGCAGATGCATTGCCCTCCTTTCCTCCCCCTCCCATCCAGTGAGCCACAGGTTACCCATTTACCACATAAAACGCGACAGTGTAGCTATCACCTTACGGCGGCACCTTGAGAGATTTGGAATTGGACTTGCAAGACCTTTCCAATTCCGCTACATAATGCCACCTTTTTTTCAATAAATTCACTGTCAAATAATTATGTTGCATAATAATAGCTTTCTTCAATTTCCTGCGTTATTTTTGCTTGACTGCGCAACGCAAAGGAGGCTAATTCGTGTCAGTATATGTATAAATTATTTATAAATTATAATTATAAAAGTATAATTTTGTGGTGGGCGACCTAAAAACATTTAATATCATAATCCTAAATTAATTACTATTTGATATTCATAAGAAATATGCCCTTAAGTCGCAATCTATAATAATATTATAAAGCTGAAGAGTTTTTTATTTGAATAATATTGTACTCGGGAATTATACACTTACAGTATCATTTCGGTGTTAAGTAGTCCACGACTTAGGGAAAAGCTGAAATGCTTCTAACAAACGCTAATAAAAAAGTGTATGCGGGTCATGCGAGAGACACCGCAGCACGCTGCTGGTAGCCGTAACAACCTGGGAAACATGACAACTTTAATTCTTTTAAACTAAATGAATCCCGCCTAGGCCAGGCTCGGTGTAAAAAACAAATCAATATTTCACGTCAGTCCACCGGCTGCAACTCTACAAGGCCAGGTCAGACCTCACGTGGTGTGAACGCTCTCACCTCTGGCAGACGCCAATACTAGCTTACAACACTTGACAGTTCAAATACAGACAGATTGACTTCAGGATTGAAGCTTATTAGTATGTGACGGAATAGAATGCCACCGGCTGGCGCAGTGATGACGTAGCTGGGATAATTGTGCATGTTGCGCGAAGGTCGCGGTTTCAA
>JAFELO010001279.1:284335-303830 GCA_017140195.1 Eumaeus atala | reverse complement strand
GGAATCACATATCTGTATCATATATATGGGACACAAGGAATCACATATCTGTATCATATATATGGGATACGTGGAATCACATATCTGTATCATATATATGGGACACGTTTAATCACATATCTGTATTACATATATGGGACACGTGGAATCACGTATCTGTATCATACATATGGGACACGTGGAATCTCATATCTGTTTCATATATATGGGACTCGTGGAATCACATATCTGTATCATATATATGGGACACAAGGAATCACATATCTGTATCATGTATATGGGACACGTTTAATCACATACATGTATCATATATATGGGACACGTGAGATCACATATCTGTATCATATATATGGGACACGTGGAATCACATATCTGTATCATATATATGGGACACGTGGAATCACATATCTGTTTCATATATATGGGACACGTGGAATCACATATCTGTATCATATATATGGGACACGTGGAATCACATATCTGTATCATATATATGGGACACACGGTGGAAGGAGATGATTGTATTCTTCACATTCGAGTGGCGACCGACCCACTCCAGGTACTGTATCAGCGTCATCAGAAGGAGGCCGACTGTGCCATCGCTATGGTACCGATATAGCTTGCCGATTATAATGATGATAACAATTACTTACAGCGCCATCTATTGTCAGTTTACCCCCAACAGTCGAGACGTCGATTTCATCAAATACATTGATGAGTTTTCCCCCTTGTGTTGACACGTGTCACGGGTAACTGTACTCTCGAAGCGAGCTGCCGTCCCGCACTTAATAGGCGCAAACAATAGCGCTACCGTACGATCATTAAGAGGTTTCTGTTTGAGGTACTAACTTTCTTCGTTTCTGTACAGTCGCAGTGGGATATCGTTACGGAAGTGAAGCTGGAGGAGGTATCCCATCAGATTTCAAAGTTCGTAATCCGATTGCTTAGAAGCTGAGTCCCAACATCCACAAACATTGTTGAGTTCTTCCGATTTTAGAGGACAGTTACTACGCCAAGACAATGATATCATTTGGACGTAGACATGTATGCATTTTTTTCGAATCCCATAGTTCAGTTCGCGATGGTCACAAAAATTTATTCACCTACCACGCCATCTACATTGGAGTTCAATCGGCCACTAACACACACTGGTTCGCTCCAGTGAGGCCATCACCGTTCCCACGCCGATCACCCATGATGCGTTAATGCGTCGTAAAGGCTTTCGGCGTGTAAAAAACAGGCGCCACAGTATCAACGCACGAGTTTCTCTCGCGCACTGTACACCGTGTTTACCGCCTGTATACAGCTTAGGCGCAACAAGAGGTGATAAGCTATCGAACTAACAGGCACTGTTATATTCTATTGTCATGGATATCAGACATATTACGGTCATCGTCCAGTTACTGAGGAGACTTGCGTCGCCACTGGACGAGCTCACGACAGTCCACAGCGCCTGATACGAGAGCTGTTTCGATGCATAAAAGGGCAGCCTTAAAATTAAGGCCAGAGAGTGCTTCTGCTCTACTCTACTATACTGGAGGAAGAGCAAGCCTCCTGCTGCCAGCGTTGACATTCTTTAAATTCCCCTGCTTCAGCGTTTGTGAAAATACTACCTGTAAGGGGGTGAATTTGTGTAGATGTGCACAATCAATATGTAGGCTTATCACAATCCCATAGAAAGCAAGCGCTTGATATGAGAGACTTTGAATATAATACTTCTTATTTGATTAGTACCTAACACATATCTACAGCCACGTGGTGCTAGCGCCTGGACCGACCACGCGCCGGCTCGCGGCGCACTTTAATAAGGACGGGCGCTGACATTTACTGCGTCTCGCCGGTCGTAGACCATTGTTGACAACTCACACGGCCTTCCGCTCAGCTTCCGAAAGGTGAGTCAACAAACAAACATTCAAAACTTATCTTAGCTTATGCAGGTACGTGTGTACCTAGTACACTAGGTACCAGGTATACAGGAGCAATTATTGCTACCAAACACGCTTGGAGTAATATCGAGCAATTAGTGCAGTAATGTTGTAGTGTCATCATCATCATTATCTGCCGTTATCGGTCCTCTGCAGAACATAGACCTCTCTCAATGAACACCAAGACGACCGTCCTCCTGCTACTCGCATCCATCCCGGACCGGCTACGGCTCAGAGATCGTCCTCCCACCTGGTGAACGGTTGACCAACACTTCGTTTCCCTAAACGCGGCCTCCACTCCAGAACCTTAGTTGCCCATCTGCCATCTGTTCTTCTGAGTGTGTGACCAGTCCACTGCCTCTTCAGCGAACTTATTCGACTCGTGATATCGGATACCTATTTCTCTGCCTTATGATTTCGTTACGAATTCTGTCGGACGGAGAAACACCCAACATAGCACGTTCAATAACTCGTTGAGCTACCGCAAACTTACGTGCCAGTCCTAAATTAAGGGCCTATATTTCGGCACCGTAGGTCATCACGGGAGGATGCATTGCGTGAAGACTTTTATCTTCAAGCTCTGCGGTATAGACGATGTAAAAATGTCCCGAAGCTACCGGAATGCTGTCCAACCCAACTGAATCCTTCTATCGGCTTCCTTCTCGAAGTTATATCTACCTAATCGAAATAGTTACCCGAGGTAGACGTATTCGTATACGTGTTTGAGAGTAGCACCGACGACGTCGACCGGCCCAGGGAGAACGTGTTCGTTGAACATGACCTTTGTCTTGTACAAGCTCATCCTAAGGCCAATACGTTTCATTTTGGCTGTGCAACACTTCCTGCAAGCTCTCCAACGATTCGAGCAGTGTTTGTACTAAAATATATTTTCTTACAACAGTTCGCAAAATTATTGTTTGTAGAGGTTTGCGGTAATTTGCTTGATACTTAGTTACGTCATAATCGGCAATTACTCATTGCAGAGAATGAAGCTGTATTCATTGACGGGAGTTATATTTGTGTTAAAAACTTCCTTAGCAGTTAAACACCTTAATCTGTATTTTAAAAAAATCAACTCATTTTTTCGTATCATTCTTATAGCATTCCAACATGTACACAACGTACAAACCTTTGCCCTGTCATAACGAACTCAAAGATATTACCAAATTTGGTACAGTCATTCTGAAATTCTGCACGTACTAAATTGTGGCAGGTTTTTAGTTCAAGTTTTGTTCTTATCTTTATTGATTTACTAAAGAAATAGTTCGAAAAATCTATAAGACGCCAATAGAGTGAGTCAATAGTTAAGTCAATAGACGATTCTATGTGTATGTAGTACCTGCTTCCGCTCGATGCGAGAATAGGAAATGAGTCTTCTCAACTTTCAATGAAAAGGCAACGTCGGTGGACGGACGGTGATGATAACTGCAATGTTGGCACAATACAAAATATTGAAATAATAAAGTCGACCAATTTCAATAATATTTAGTCGTGTAGACATTAACAATGATGTTTTCGACTTACATTTAACGTCTCCGGTGGAGCAATTCAAAATTAAAGTTATTTGTGAAAACATGACTTTTACGACAGTTCAGTGGGATGTAACCAGATCCTCCTCGGAATACGCCACCGGTTACTCGTGAGGCGCCGAGTCCACAAACAGATCCTCGTCGACACACGCCACCGGCTACTCGTGAGGCGCTGAGACCACAACCAGATATTTGTCGGAACATGCCACCGGCTCCTCGTGAGGCGCCGAGTCCACAATGAGATCCTCACCGGAAAACGCCATCGACTCCTCGTGAGGCGCTGAGTTCACAACCGGATCCTCGTTGGAACACGCCACTTGCTACTCGTGATAACACCATGTTCAATTACCAAGTATCGCCCTTCCAGCAAGACTCGGGACCAGACCATGAAGCTCAGCTCGATCCACCCAATCTTGGTTAAAACGAACGTTCCGGTCTTGAACCGAGCTGAAAACTACCCTTCACCCAGTCCCGACATTAATCCGCTGGATTATGATTTATGGTCAATTTTAGAGAGTACAGCTCCAAACGCCACGTTAATTTGGAGTCCCTAAACGATCCTTACGATTGGCAGTGGAGAATTTCCCCATAGAAAGATTGCGTGCTCGGTTGTAGTCAATGTCGACCACCTCGAATAATTTTATATTTTAATTCATTATTATTTTAATTGTTTCACATTTGTGTATTAACTAACACACTGTAAAAGTGATAACTATTATTTGCATTAAAAAAAAATTCCTTGTTACAATATTTATGGCAAGACTAGGTTATAAAATCATTTGCTACTTTATGTTATAAATATCATATTAACAGCTGTAAGATGTTTGAGTTGCAAAGCTCTATATAAGTCTCTTAATAAACTACAGAATTGACGGAAAACCAACTCGCTTCGGCGCAAGTTAGAGTGTGTGTGGACGCATTTATGGTATACCAAACGTCCAGCCACACGCGGCTACTACTGCGTTATACTTCGATGTCTGCGTCGCCAGCTCACATTTGCGAATGTAGACCTCTTATGATTTCGTCAAGTTTTACTCCGTCTGCGCGTCCGTCTGTCTGTCTGTTCGTCTCTCCGTCCATATGTCTATCCGTCCGTACGTCGTTTTACTTATTAAGGTACTTGAGGTGTTAAGGGTAAATTGTTGAAGTGTGGGAAGTAGATTTAACTTCTAAACAACCACTGTTTCATTACTGCCGATTTGGAGACGCGCGACGCTCGCACACTAGGGGGCCTCTCGCTATCTCGCTGTGACGTGGGGGCAGCATCGCATCTGCGGAATCTCTGGTTGTGTCGATGTTCATGTGCTTTAGTGGTTAGTAATAATGCTTCGATTTCTCGTTTTCCCCTTACCTACGCAGTACAAAGCAAGCGATTGCGTTTGTTTATTTGTCATTTCCTCGTTCTTGCGAAATGAGTAATGTCCGTCATCCAGACACCGCTGAACAAAGATATTGTTCTGTTTAACATCTCTTATCAGAGACGCCGAGATCATGATCTGAAGGGACTCCCCGTAATTTTAAATTTGAATACATTTAATATTTCTTCATGTTACATGCCATTAACGTAGAAAGTCAATAATTTTCCGTTGCCAACATTTCCTACTGCATATACACGATGCGACATTTAACTCGATCAGTACCAACACAATTGTATAAATCGCATTATTTTTTGTTCCTGAATCGATACTTGTTTGTGTATAGGTTTCGTAGCAAGCTACTAGAATATCTCCTAAGTCTTAAAGTATTGTCAAAAGTGGACCTTCCGCTGTTCATATCATCATCATCATTATCAGCCCTAATCGGTCCACTGCTGGACATATTCCCCCTTCCTTCATATGCCTCTTCCAGACGATCTCCTTGCGGTACCTGGTCGAAGATCGATGCGAGTAGCAGTAGATCGGTCGTCTTGGCGTTCATTGAAAGAGGCTGTGTATAGAAATATTACGTCAGATGTCAGAAAAGAAAGTAGATCAGACTCCGCCGTGAGTGCGAGATAGGCAGTCGCTTTTCGTGCAGCTTTTGAATTTCCGTGCTGAATTGGGAGCAGGCAACGCATCTATATAACCTCTGTTATTGTGGACTATTAGGGGAGCTGGTGACCATTAAAATGCTTCACCTGCCCCATTGACCCCGTTACTCTACTGTTATAGTAACAAGACTATGAGAAAAGTGCGAACGAAAGCCAGCTAATCTTTTTTAGCCATTGATGAGGAAGTTCCGTCACTTGATGAGCTGATATTCATAAACACAATCATAAAATTTTCCTTTTTTACCCAGAGACCTCGTTGGGCCAATTAAACAATGACTTATTGTATGAAGCACGACAGTACATGAGTATAACCAGTCAAGTCAGTACCGTGTAGGGAGCGGTGCTGCTACGCTCGCACCGGCCTAGGTGGGATACAAAGAGTCATCAGTAGTTCACCACATCTATCCTACACTACAGCTGATGTAACCTACGCGCGGCTGCGAACCACCAGCCGACTGCAAGTCTATCAAATGTCTGTCTTGTCGTTTAACGTTTCACTTCGAACCAATCCTGCCTCCGCTTTCCTTTTCATCATGTTTCCCAATTTTCTCCTATATTATCATATAATATTATGCTTATTGGAAAAAAAATTGGGTAACTCTATCGATTTGACTGATTAATATACTATTTGGATACGCACTCGAGCACGACATATGGCTCTCGACCTTTTGCTGAAACGACCATCTATAACAGGTAGTGTCAATGATGCATTGCCTAAAATGTTCGGCACCATCGGGGTGGCTCCCTCACATGACACCGGCGTGGCGTGCTCTGTGAGGGCGTCAGGACGGGGGAGAGAAGGCATCCGCCCGACCCCTTTACGGAAGTTTATGCGCGTCCGCTGTCCTTTAACGCCCCGAATGTCGCTGCGAACATTTCTGACAAATGCGCAAATTGTTGTTTATTGTAAAAGAGTACTTAGTTTCGTCAGTCGACGTAAACACTTAGTCTAATCATGTCATTACCACACCCGCTGCGACCAGTTCTATTTGAGTCTACGAAGACATATCCCGAGAACGAGTTTCCTGGGGAAATTTTAAAACGAACCAATAGACTTTAGGGGCAGAAGTTTATAACTTTATTAAACTCATGTATTCGTATAATAAAAATAACGAATGAAACAATTTTGTAATTTTTTTTAATTACGAAAATTTTCAGTTTTCTTCGTCAAAAACAAAACTATTTCGATCGATCTGAATAAAAAAGTGGACAAAAAATATCATCCATCAAAAATAAAAAATATTTTAGAATGAATTATTATTACAACTAAATTTAATTTTTCAGCTATTTAAAAATTACGTCATGATTTATTAAGAACAAATAGTTTAGACTTAAGATTATTATTTCTTAATTATCTATGATAAAGGCTTATTTCTAGACGACCTTTTTACAGTTAATTCTGTCTGCCCAAAATGTTAAGCCGAGCGCCGCCTGACGACTCACCTGAGGCAGCCGACGAGTAGCAGCTCGCAGCATGTCGACACTAATCAACTAGAGATGACTAAATCAACCACACAGCACAGCACTATTCACAGCACAAACACAACTTCTACTTTTGATTTAACTTTAGTCAGTAGGGGGGTGACGTGCGCACGGGCTGCGGTACTTTCCGAACTGAGTTGCCACTGCGACTAAAGTCGGTCCTTTTTATTTATTTTCAAACTAAACGAAAAACGAAGTCAGCCTGACAACTCGATTGAACATTGCACTAGAGGCGATGTTCAATTCGCACTTGAACCGTTTCAACCGAGTTGATGTTACACATTGATAAATCACCATCGATTACAATTACGCACACTATGCACTAGCTGCTACAGCGGTTTCACTCACATAATTCATTTAAAATTTCAACCAAACCAACATTTTTTCGTTCACACCCGGTGTCTAGTGTAGATCATAAAGGCTGTGCATGTACAAAATTAAACATTTATCGGCCCATTAATATCTATGAAGTAGAATGAGCTGGTCAGCCAGTCAGTCAGCGAGTGAGTCAAATTACTTAATATATTATCTACACAAAAATACATTTCATCTTTCTAGCCGAGAATTAGATTTTTTCTTTTTTAAGTTTATTTGGAATGTTCAAGAGATGGGCGCCGAGACAGCCGCGACCACCGTGCTCTTAATTTGCGCGCGCGTCAAGTTTGACAACTTAATCCTCGCTCCGAATATTTGGCCGCTCCTTTTTTGCGTTTAACTCGCAAATAACAAATATAATTGGCCGTCGTATTTTTAGGGTTACTCAATAACATTGCCAAATACAATAATTTGGCTACAACCAGCTTTTAACTATAGTTATCAAAGAGTGATCTAGACAAGAATGGGCTCACAGTGTGGTCATGACGAAATGTACAAAATATACGTGTTGTATGCTCTAGTTTCAAGGTTAATATATGCAATATTGTTCATCCTTGATAGAAGGGGCAGAGACAATATTGTTCATCCTGGATAGAAGGGGCAAAGACACAATATTGTTGGAGTGAAAACTTCCCAAGGCGCCGGTTTATTGGTAAGCAAAAATGGAACCAAAACTCGCGTCATCACGCGTGACGCGTAACGCAAAACGCGTTTGATACAAAACCATGTTTAAGTTTTCAGCAGGTGCATTTTCTATAGCATAAGGGGACAAACGACAAGTCCGATCCTAATGAGGATTACCGACGTTCATAAATTTGTTGCTATGAAAGCTGACACACTTCGTGTTTCCAAAGCTATACGATTTGAGGCTATTCAAGAAAAAGTATACTCATATCTATAAGGTAAACAACGCACTTTCAGAATCTCTGATTTTGCAGATGGGCGGCGGTAGCATCTACCATCTACCACCTCCTCGTTTGTCTCTGAGTATATTTAAAAAAAATACAAATCCTGTTAATAGACACAGGTCTTGCTCTCCAGTAGTTTTTGTGTGAAAGAGTTACAAACATATATCCATCTCAAGTGGGCTCCTCTTCTTCTACTTCTATCTCTACTAGTAGCTAACCATTTGACACTTATTTTTATTGGATATTTATCCTAAACGTGTCTACTGGATAAAGCGCGCGGTATTAAATTAGGCGACACGAAGGACGTAAAACTTCTTTAATTATACGAAACTCAACTGGCTGAGAGAAAGAGAGGAAACTATTTGTGTTTACACCTCTCTCTCTTGCTCCTGCAATACTAGGCGCGACAACAATTTCAATAACCTCTAAAATTTCATCAAAACAGCCGTCGTCGAAGGTCGACAGCCATCGTCACGCTAAAATCGTGTGAGTTAACGAAATCTCACAAAACAATTTTGGAGGAGGTAGTGCCATGCATGGTGAATGACACTACTTCCTCCTATGCAACGGGATTAGGCTGGCACGTGCACGGGGAGGTGCCTCTCGCTCACATAATACCGCCGTAAAGCGACGTCCTCAGTGTCCCGTTTCGTGCGGTTAGTGAGTAGCTGGTGACCCATTGGGTGGAAGGAGGGCAACGCATCGGCATAGGAATTATGTGGCAACACATGGGGGTCGGAAGTCGTAAAAGTGGCTCCGATTGTTCGTTTTCTATAAAAGAAAGTTACTCTAATAACTTCGTAACGGTTAGCTGTAGGGCGGCGAGCCGTACATGATGATGATGCACCCGCGCCGTGCGTTAGCCGCAGGAGGCCCTCCACGTCTACAACCTCGCGGTTTCATCCCAGCGGTTATACGTAATTTTATTGAGCGCAGGACGCACATGTGCAATTGTGACATCTTCTTATAGCACAGGCGGGGCAATCGAGCAGATTGAGACTTCTACTATCTACCGGCGCTTATAGATACATCCTCATGCTCAGCTACCCGCTACGGGATCGCAATCTCATAAATCACACAAAACGCGACATCATAGCTGTTCCGCCGCTGATACAGCCGCAATGCAGAATGGCACTAACACCTTACTAAATGATAATGCTGATGATCTGAAAAAGCATGTGAACATATCCAGCAGTACGTCAATAAAGACTGCTATGATAATGATGATGAAATGCAGTATTGAAGTGTTAAGTGTAAAGTTATAGCACAGGGGACCAAACGTAACGGCCTCCCTCTTATTAAAAAACACCCAAATAGCCATACACACATCGCGTTTAATAAAACATAAATCTCTCCAAATTAACACGCATACGTTATCAATTACAAATTAATATACCGCGAGTCGTCGCTGGAACGACGCCAGCACGATATATCGTATCTTATAAACGAGACTAAGATAAATTACTAGATAATTGCCCTCGCGCGTCAATGGTAATACTTCAGTGTTTTGTTCATTATTTATGGAGTACATTACAATACTATTGATGTATTGAACGGGCTCAAGGAATGCACCATAAACTAACCGTACAAGAGATAGTCACTTGAAAATAATATAGCAGTCCGCATAATTGAACTGGAATTAAATTTGTATGATTGTTGTTCTTTAACGCAAAAGTTACTGGATGAATTTGTATGAATTTTTTATAGATATAGTATATTACTGGATGAACATGAAAATTAGTTTCTATCCCAAAAAAATTTATTGTACACTCGGGATAGATTTAATACGGATGAATCTAAAGGCCACTGGCTATATCTAGCATAAGTATACCAATTTTTTAATACCTGCATCCTCTATCGACATGCAAAATAAATTCTTTACTACTTCTACTATCTAAGTTCAACCGATGGTAATGATGATTTTTGTCTTCATTTGTAATTAACAGTTCAATGTATTGCGGTGTTGTATAATAGAACACCTGAGCGCCCACTTATCCCTGTTAACCAGGAAACAGATCACCTACCAAGTGGCCAGAGTAATCACGCGTGAACAATCCAAAATTATGCGCCTGCGAACAAACTACGAACATGTAGCCCTTTTATAGCCTACTTACACGTAACGTGACGAATACGATATTAAGTGATGCTACTTAGATAGTGCCACAAGCAATTGTGTTCTGCTATCGAATTGGACACGACCTCGTGATGGCTCCCTTAACCACAAATATTAAATTCCCGACTTCAATTATTATCCCGGGAACGTGTTACCCGTGTGAATCGTAAAGAAACCCCGAGGCATCAGCAACTAATAATTACAAAGATCTCAAAGATGACAAACATACTATATGGGGGCCAACGATAAGTGGCCCCCACTTATCGTTGGTTTTTTTTTTATTTTTGGTGCCGATGCCCATAAAAATCCACACGACTGGTAGGCTAAAGCGTTGCCACCTATCGTCCTCCCCTCTAGTAGATGACTGGAAACTTGCGAGCGCCAACCGGTTGCTAGACTTCCCCGGTCGTGTCGGTCGAATATGGTTGCAATGTAGAATGACACGGAGGCACAGTGACACGGGGGCACAATGATACGGCGGAATAATGACGCGGGAGCACAATGATACGGCGTCACAATAATAAAGGGGCATAATGATACGACAGCCAACGACACGGGGGCACAACGTCCTGTGGGCACCACCTCCGACAAACTCTGAGGCTGACTATTGAAGGTATATTCACAAGGTTAAAGTTTTACAGTTAAAAAAAAATGTTTGAAGTTTAAAAAAACGTGGTAAGTTTACCTGCTTAAGGTACGAGTATGGTGCGTAGGTAACTCAGAAACAGCCGGCGGTGTTTGCTGTGTAGTGCTCATGGTGCTCGCACGGTCACAGGGCGCTGCACTCGCAGCTGGCAACAGGTAGGCGCGGCTAATGTGCCACGAGGTCTAATGACAGACTGTTCTACCTGCTTAAGGTACGAGTATGGTGCGTAGGTAACCCAGAAACAGCCGGCGGTGTTTGCTGTGTAGTGCTCATGGTGCTCGCACGGTCACAGGGCGCTGCACTCGCAGCTGGCAACAGGTAGGCGCGGCTAATGTGCCACGAGGTCTAATGACAGACTGTTTTACATTCAAATTGAATGAACATTGCAGAATTGCACAAAAAGTGAAAATATAAGTTAAATTTTAACAAAAAAAAACTTCGCCATTCGCGAGGTCACCTTAAAAATGTACTTAATCTTTCGAATAAAGAAAAAAAATTAAAAACCGGTTTACGATTGGCAATTCTCCCCTAAATTTTGCCAAGTAGCTATACTTTCACATACCTTCCCATACCTTCCCATACCTTCCCATACCTTCCCATACCTTCCCATACCTTCCCATACCTTCCCATACTTTCCCATACCTTCCCATACCTTCCCATATCTTCCCACACCTTCCCATATCTTCCTATATCTTCAAAGACGACCATACGTAAATATTCGAATTAGTAAAGAAAGTCTATGAAAAAACAACTGCGTTCATACTATGTTTGAAGGTTTCCAATATTAAGATTCATCCATATTTATTATAACGTAATCGCACAATTTTTTAATAGAGGTTAAGAATAAGATTTTTGGAAATACTCCCGAGAAGAAAGAAACACTTATAAGATAGGTTAAGGTGTAGCTTACAGTATTTATAGTATGTGTAACCACAAGTGTGCAGATCTCGTCATATCCGACCGCATCTGTGTCATTAAGGAACACAATTTGATTTTTCACTCCTCTCATCGTCACAGGCTTTAGATACATGGGATTCCACATGAGGTGTAAGTTGCGTTCTCATGTGTATTTTTAAACACATATTCAAAAAGAAGTTATATTGGTTTTTATAATCATTTTGCGATTATCATTATCACTAATATCTATATTAATGTAATGACTAGTTACATTAAAATAATTATTATTTTTAAATAAATGCATTTTTTTATAGGTCATACTCATATTTGCTGTCTATTATTTATTATTAGATATATATTAGTAGATAGGACTTGATCAATTTCATTATTTTATTTATGTTCCAAGACATCTTGCTTTTTTTTTTTACTTTTCTTGATTCAGTTAATGGAGTGTATTATCACTTCTTGGTGGAAATTCATATTATAATTTAAATAATAAATATACTATATGTGTGGACTTCTGTGGACTTGTCACGTCACGTTAGCGTAGCCCTGTGTAAAGTACCGTAAATACTTGTGTAACAGGTACTAGACAACGGATATATACTACTCAAAACAAAATAAGGGCCACTAAGATTTTTGATGTATCATGAAAATAATAAAGACATTAACTCGTTTAACTTATGTAACTACAAAATAATGTTATTGATTATAATATAGGCTAACAATTGCTTAAAATAATGATCATGAATGCAGGAACACGTTCGTTTTCCTAATTTTAAAGTATTGGCCACATAAAATAGGCATAAAATAGATCAAACACCAAAGAGTTCGTAATATGAATATAATGCTACTTAAAAGAAATGAAATACGACGATTGAAACCCGCGACCTCTGGCGTAACACGCGGACTTACCGCCACGTCAACGACTGAGTCAGCCGGTCGCCAATACTGTCTATAACTATTTCCACAAATTTATCTTATGGAATATATATATATACGGGACCTATTATAGTCTTACTCACTGCCTCTTGTCTACACAGTAGCTAGATAGTAAATAAGGTAAATATTTCATTTAACACAGTACGTACAATTTTATTTGTCGAAGTACCAATAAACTGTAGGTCGTATAACTCGTGCAGATGGACGGCGCACACGCGATGTATTATGACGCTCACGTCCCCCGCAGTCTGGACTGCGACATAAAACTGTCCAGCCCCAGCAGACCGCGGACGGCGGCCGGCGGACAGGGAGACCACATCGATCACCGTGGTGGATTTATTGTGTAATTGAGTATTTGCATGCCAAGTTTGTTAACCGTAACTTACTTTTTCTTACTTTAGGCACGATTCGTATGTTTTGCAAGCCATGGTAATCAAGTTCATTCTACTTATATTTCTTGTAATGCCACAATTTAGTAAAATAATTATGTTCGCATGCTAAAGATATGTGTGATATATGTTGTCCATGGTTGTGTTTATGTTCAGAGAAACTGCGTTTAACTGTCGGGCGTCAGCTCCAGTGTATAAGTGGAGTTTACTCAAGTACGTACAGGATTGTGACATGAAATGTGCCTACGACGCTTGTAAGAGTTACGCTGACCGTTCCTATTTCACAGCATCTCACGCAGTACCGCCGTAGAGTGGCATCTTCAGTGTCGCGTTCCGTGGCCCTTGGGGGGAGGGAGTGTATGTTCATGGGCGTCGGCGGTGGGTAAAAGGCATCCCAATTCTATAAAAAAACCAGTTTTTTTTGTACCCTGCGACTTAAATCGTTTCGCGCGAGAGCTTTTCAGGGTGATAATATTTTATTATTATCTGTGCCGCTTGTTTCTGTAGTGTGAACGTAGGCCCATATGTACCATTTTACGCTTCTTTGAACACGTATTAAAATAAACTCTCATGTGAACCTGGCCTTAAGGGTGAACTGGAATAAGTTTAGTGTCATAGAAAACAAATAGTTTCATAGAAAACTTTACTACAATAACCGCGCCCTATCAGACATATGTCCGTTAAAACACTGACAATATTATAAAAATGGAATAGCAAATGACCGTCATGTTCGCATAGCTCCAGATTGTTCCAAGGACCAACCCGCCCCCACGAGCGGTGGAGACCACTTTTGCTTTGCTTGCTAGTTCGTCATCACTACACACCAGACGACTCGCAGATGCGTTGCCGGTCTTTTAGAGATAAACAAGCTGTTCTGTTGAAGGTCCTGGTCTGGGAATACCGAAGAAGTTAGCTGATTTTATAAAGAAGTAGTGCGTGGGAAAAATGTACTTAAAGCACGACTTCGGAACATGAAGATGGTGCCGGTGCAATTTTAATCTTCGGCCTGGTCCTGAAATAAAATTCAGCTGTAGAGGTATTAGTCCGAAGAGTTCCTCGGAGCACACCCCGTGATAAATGCGGTACAATGTGCACAGTGAACTGACATCTCTACACGAGGCAGGAGTATCCAGCTGGTTGGAGAGACAACGACGATTGACGAAGTGCAAAAATACTTTCGCAAAATTTCACGGGGATCCCAAAAGCCGGAAACTTGGAAAGAAGAGCTTTGTGCCAAATCTGACCAAAGACTTGCTATGTCCAGGCTAACCGCAAACGCCTACCCCTTTGTTTTAACAGCCCCGCCCATCTTTATGTCAGGTAATTTTGAGCGTCACCAGTCTTCCAACCATGACGGAAACCATACTTGTTATATACTTCTATGTGTTGATGCGTTACGTCAGGACCACATATGGGCTCTAGGTGAGGAGTATTACGTGTATTATGGCACATACCACTGCGGTACACACCCTGGGTGTCCTCATGTCATGGCCTTAACACAGGCATCAGCTGACATAGCTGTCATCACAATACGGTCTATGTAAATATCTCGACAGATGTGCAACAATACTGACAGTCACTAAGTAGCCGGTGGGTCTACGTACCGCAGGAGCCGGCCATTGATTATTGTTTCCATTATCTTTGAAAATAAAGATGTTATTGCAATAGGACAGTAGTTGGTCGCCTTTTTTTAGGACCGGATACACCAGAGCGGTTTTCAAATTACTTGGGACGATTCCAACAGAATATGAGTACCGGAAATGACGCGTTAAGACAAGTGTTACTAAGATTTAGATTGGCATAAAATACGTTTGCCTCTCTTGCAGTCTCATTCCCTTTAGGCAAAGAAAATGCAATAGCGAATTAAACACACATACGTATAAGACCGTAGAAACTGTTTGAAAAGGGTACCAAGTACAGACAGAAACGCTATAAGTAGTACAGGTATAGTTCTGTAACAGATTTAATGAGTAACGCTTATGAAAATGCTACAGTTGAGTCCCTGTTACTACTGTCCCTTATTCTGTCTTATTCCAAAATATTTACAACAAACATGTAACGTAGTTGCTAGCTAAATAATATCCCCCAACGCCCCTGTTGTCTGCGCATTACCATAAAAAGTAAATCTGCCAAAGTTTGGTTCTCCGCTTCGGTTCTTCTGAGGTCTTCGGAGATCAGGTTACGCCTGACGTGTAACACATTAAGCTCGGTGACTCAACGTTCAGCACAGGTGTGATGAGAGTTGATCTCGTACTCGTCTGTCTCTGCAACAGACAGATTGTGTAAAAGTCAGCCCCGTTGCATTGCAGCCGAATCAAGGGGCGTCTGTAGCAGAGAGACTTCTGCTGCTATAAGAATATAAACCTCTTGGGCAATACCGCTACATGATTTACAAGCCACGCACCTCGTAACAAGCTTTCTGTCTCCACCCCAGATGTATTAAAATCCCCAAACGTACCATAAGCGAATACCTCGCTAACACTTAATTGCGCACGGAAAAGTAGCGCCACGTGCACAAACAATAATGACGAGAATGGCGTACAAGTATGTAGCATCTTACACTAATGGTATGACAATGGATGATTTTGAAATTAAAATGCAAAAGCCATCTCGCGGTGTCACCTCGTATATCACAAGTGACAGACGGACGTGCAATTCTTTTACATGGGCATATAGGGTTGAGAGAAATCTACATTTATACCTCATTTTTTACACCATAGAATTAGTGCCGCAAGTAGAGCGTAGCTTAAACATAAGCTCGCTCACATAACACGGGCGTAAAGTGTTTGGTACCTATAATGGCAATAAGAGTATGAAATGGCGGAACAATGGTCACCACATTGTTCATAAAGCGCAAGATGAGAAGCACTGGTCAGTGAACGCCCACGGGCAGGAGCTCCCACAGGCAGGCGGGCCGTGAGTGTTGACTGAAAAGTATAAATACACAAGTATTACTTCCTCTTTCACGCAAACACCACTCAACAAATTTAAATGAAGTTTATCACAGACATAGTTTACAACCTGGAATGAGAAAATCACAATTTTATGTTTTCATAGTCATGAATCGCTTCGAGTTCATAACTTTAATAATAAGTACAGATTGACAGGCAGCCAGAGCATTTCATTACCTCTGCCACAGCATCAAAATAGAAAAAGGATACGGCTGTAGTCGTGCCCAGCGCGCAGGTTCCACGACAAAACGACGAAACTAAATATGGTACATTTTTATATATACTTTAAATAGAATAGTTGCCTAGAATAATGGTGTTAACTTTACCGAATAATTAAAAAAAAATGAATAGTCTTATCTTTTGATATGATGATTCAAATACCAATAAATTTTAAATTAATTTTATTAATCTTCACCAACCCTAACAAATCAGATTTAAAAAATACGTCGCAGTGTGTAAAAAGTGCATCGCAGTCAATTTGCATGAGCTGCCTGCGGACTCGCAAATGAACGGCGACGCGTCGAACTACCCGCAGTGATGTGTGGAGCGCATACCGATACGAACAATGCGATTGACTCATTCGCATATACCTTCAGTCAAAACGTTACGAACATTACTCGCAGAGCTTACCAAGCATTCATTTATGAGAGTACATACTGCCAATACTGCACTGCAATCTAATAGGACCTGCGTGATTAGCGAGATAACACACGTTCGTAGAAGGGAACATACCAAATGGCTACGCTATGGCGTTTCATGCAGTTTATAGAATTCCTAATTGCCAAATAAGTACGATAGAATGAATAATACTACATGCCTCCGCACATTTGCATCATGCATCTACTAAATATTGAAAAGTACAAAATAATATAAATAGCCAACGATTAAATGGAATATATCGTTCTCAAACTCAAACGTATACTTTTTTAATTTGAAGCCTCCAATGATCAGTTAAACAATGTTGTTTAGTTGATAGAAGGCGACAGCGCTTAACTTATAGATAATTATTTTCATTCATGGACATTGGACAAGGTATATAGTATCCCCACCATGGTTCAAGCCTTGTCGTGGCGGGGCTCGGTAGCCTGGTGTGGTCTCAGGCGGAGCCAATTGACACTTTTATAGGAAGAGGGGGCTAAAAACAGGTGGAGGAGTACCCTTTTTACCCTTATAGTAGAGGGTCAAAGGGGGAATAGGAGGAGGCACTTTTACGCACGGGGCAAGGGGCGAGGATGGGAACCTCACTCCATTGCACTGTCCCAAAGTTGGTGAGGCTGTTCTGAAGTGCGGGACACCACTGTTTTGGAGGAAGCGTCCGTCACTTAGGGGACTGAGTAACCGCCGATGTGCCCTGATAATTTGTTGTTCACATCACCAAAGGCGGTACTCATGGCACTCACGGTGGTTTTTTGTTGGTATTTGGCACTGTAATTTACCGCGAGCTCCACACACCATTGAACCCCAACCAGAGCCGGTGAGGGCGCGTAACTGCGTTTCCCGCGTAAACAAAAAAAAAGGATTATACATTACACACCGAAGCTGGTCCCTCCAAAATTTTGCCGGTTTTTATGCCTTTTTTCAAGTTAATATTTCCAGTGAACTGCGGAACCGGCTGCATCAAACATCACACAACAACGATGGGACTAAAATTTTGGAAATTTCCTCTACTTTTGCACTTGTAAATAAAAAAAATATATAATGTTTATTTCAGCAGAACTCTAACAATATGATTTAGGCATGAGTGCCTGGTCGACGCGACTGTGGATGTGTTGTATCAAATGGCTCGGAGTGGTAGAATGTCTCCTTGCGGGAGTCCGTATACTACAAAACTGTGAAAGTGGGCAGTGGATATGTAGCTCTGCGGCTATTTGTAGACGACTCATGATTAGATCTGAATACTCATTCTGTCAGATGACATCGCATGTCGATCAAAGTTGCAAGCTTTCCAAAATTTCAGTGGCCAATTGGAAAGAATGAAAGAAACTTATCTGATTAACAATTGCGCCGACATCTATGAGCGGCAGTCGTCAAACGTCTTCGACATAAACGATAAACGATAAAAAATGATGCACTTGGATAATCGCAGCCGAATATAATTACCCCTTGATGATGACACAAAATGTCCGATTGGCGTTGTCGTGTCACGTTCCGTGTCATCCGACATGTAAAGTGACACACCGTGTACCAGGAAGACCACCGCTGCGTGTTTACATACGTCATTCATTTGTGTACTAGATATGCTATGGATCCGACGAACTGTAGGGGCTAGGACATTAGCGCCGACAACAGTAATAGGTCCTACTGGAAAGAGCACTAGCTATGCCCTTGGTTTCATTTAATTCATTTTCCGGGAGATTTGAGTATTATATCAAATATGCGCTTCAGTCTTAAACATCCTTTCAGTATTTACTTCTCATGTTAAAGATATAAACTTTCGCATTTATAGGGATAGGAAACATATATACATGTGGATTTAGACTTTTGAAAGTTAAGAGATGTTCGTGATATACCCATTTCACTTTCTTCTATCTCTACAAGGCAATGTCAGTATGAAAACGTCATCCTAGGTTTTGTAATACGTTAATTCTGATAGAAAGACTGATACTTTGCAAAAGACGGTTTACGGACGATATAATTGTACGTGATGACGGTTCTCTATTTTATATGGAGTGAAAGAAATGACTTGATACACTCTCCTGCTCACAGGCTCCATCTATTCGGAACGATACTGTGACGTCATATTTTGTGTATGGAGCTAACATTGCCGATTCACAAGACGTTATCATTTCAAAATGCGAAATTTCATACTCCGTTGCTTGGGAAACGTAGAAAAAAAATGAAATGAAACGTATTACGAAATGAAACGTACGAGATTTATAATATGGTTTTTACGATGTTTTTTATGAATTTGGTTTGTCGACGTAGGATGTACATAATTCAGTGAAATGTATTTTTCAAAACATTTTGTGTAACGTGTTACACGTGCCAAATTTAGACTAGATACTCAACAAGATCGCATCATACACTGAGAGTGCAGTACAACAACACATTTCGGCAACTTATGGACTTGAAATGAAGCTGCCGTGCTTCCGGTATGTTTGCGCATGTGGGAGTAAACTCCTTCAATGCGATACTCAGGCACTGTACTGCATCTTTCTGGTCCACAATTGGTACATGTAAGAATGATATTATAAAAGAATGGCATGACCGTCTCTATAGCACTGACTTTCAAACACTGGGTGCACATTATTACTCAGTGACGTTCTTTTTTCTTATGACGACGCGATAACTTTTACGTTAAAATCAATG
>JAFELO010001279.1:236722-284263 GCA_017140195.1 Eumaeus atala | reverse complement strand
AATTTAATGTCAAAATTAGACGATAAACCTACTTTACGCGCATTTTTTTTTCATCTCTCTGGTAATAAAAAACGTTTATGTATTGCGTTGCTATCAACATTTTGTCATACATGTTAATACTAAGCCATACTTTTTATTTCGAGAAAATCTTGGTGAATTGTAGGATTCACATATTATATGGAACTTATTTCTCACACACTAATGACGTCACCGTCCACGGGAATCTGTAGCTTTTAAATAACTTATTCCAATTTCATATTTCACATATTTTTTGTCGTATAACTGCTGATGGTTTATAAGTCATAATATATTTTTATTACATCAATTTCATGTATGCCGATTGCACATTTTTTTTTTAGCGATATACATAACATTAATGAATAAATGAAAATGTTTATATATTTAAACTGAGTTGCTGCGCAGTAACAAGGTATCATGTTAAAGCTTATAAAAATGTTACATTTTTTCTCATTATTGCCATAAAGTTCGAAGTTATAATAACAACTACTAATGCCAGCTTAAAAAAAAACAAATGTGTCACTGTTAACTGTCAAACTATGTAGGAATGTTTGCAGAAGTCAAAACTATTTCTTTTAGTGCTGTCAAACAACAACAGCACGTGTAAAAATGCGTATTGAAACTTGTTATTTCTGTTCCTCTAGGATATACCCTGGACATGGCATCCAATTCGTAAGAAACGACTGCAAGGTAACAAGAAAACAATACTGATATATGTGTATGATAATATTTCCTTTACAATTAACTGACCAGTTTGTGTCATCAGATTTTCAGGTTTTGTAGATCAAAATGCCATGCAGCATTTAAAAAGAAGAAGAATCCACGTAAAACAAAATGGACCAAAACATACCGAAAGACAGCAGGTAAAGATCTGGCGATTGATCCGTCTTTCGAGTTTGAAAAACGACGAAATGTACCAGTGAAATATAATAGAGAACTATGGAATAAGACCATTGACGCTATGAAAAGAGTTGAAGAAATCAGACAGAGAAGAGCTAATAACCACATTATGCAAAGATTACGGAAAGGCCGCGAAATTGAATGGCAGAGGGATGTTAGAGAAGTTCAGAGAGATATTTCACTCATCAGGTATTGCTTTATTTCTGTTGCTTATCAATTTATCCTTTTGACCTAATGTTCATCTAGAACAAAGTTCTAGACAAACCTTAGGTCTAAAGGAAGTTCTTTGCATACAATTATTAATGTTACTAAAAAAATTAAACTGCAATAACAAGCTTCATGTATTATTGTTTATTGCCTACAGTAGGACAATTATTGCACAATGTTATTTATATTAGACAATTCATTTTGAAATTGATAACTGAGTTTAGTCAAATAGTGCTGGCTAAGAGCTAAGCATATCCTATAGAAAATATATTGTTGCTCTTGTTTACAGTATGTTACACTTTTGATGTTGATACTTATATTTTAAACTCAGTGCTACAAATTATCATGCTTACATCATAGGCATCATCTTCATTCCAAGCCAATGCAAACTATATTTTTTGTTGATGCGGGGAAGCATTTTTACATGCCATCACTGGCCCTGAGTTCAGTTGTGTGTAGGGCTTGTGATACAATGTAATGTCAAATACCCACTGGAATCTCTTCGAGTGCTATCAGTGCCATCTGTGGTGAAGTGCCCTAGGCTTATACACCATCAGAACGCCTCAACAGCTAGTCATTCCACTAAGGGGCCATCAATTTCTGGATAGTGCAATGGGGGCTGTTTCCATCCATCCATCATATTCAAACTCAAAAGATGGATCCATCCTCCATTTTGCAAGTTTTAAGTATTCATTTTGTTATTTTTTATATTTTTGGCCTGTATATATAATAATATTGTGCATTAATTATTACAATAATTAAAAAGCCCGGCTGCTATAAAATATTAACAACAACACACTTTTCCTCCAGTTCTTTGATAGGTTATGGTGAGAAAAAGGAGGGCCACAAATCAGTCTGTGCATACCTGCCACATGCATAATAATTGTCTTCAGACAAACACACTTACGAAGACATTGACATTGCCTTCACACAGTATCCAATCAATCTAATCATTGTATGTTGGTCTTTCCTGGTTAGGTACCAGGAAGTTTTGACATTTGTATTGTATATCCGTTTTGTTAACCTTTCAATCTGCCATTCTTTCTACATCTCCAAACCAATAGAGCATATCCTTTCTCATTTTTCTCATACCTAACCTATCCTCTATCTCTCTCTCTCTCTCTCGCTTTATTATTATAAGTATCTGTATACAGTCTGCTTTAATGTGCAACATTTTTTTTTGATATTTTCATGTACTTTGTGACACTTGCAATAAAGTTAACCTTAAGCTCCATTTGCTCTGCACACATTCTTAATTGCACACATTCTTCTCAAAATATAGAGACTCATTTGCATGCTCCTACACTACCTCATCGACCACAACCTATACATAAATTCAGATTTAATAATGGTATTAAATTCTTCTCTTTGAGATACTAAAAGTACTTTAGTTTTCTTCACATCCTATCTATATCTTCATAATTGTGATTAGTGTTCTGTAGCTAAGATGGAGTGCAGCTTAAAATTACTGTGCATCATCTGCATAAAGCAGGCAGTTCAGCACTAAATCACAAATTCACTTTCTCACATTCACGAATGTGAATCCATGAACCCACCTACCCAGATATAAAATAAGCGAGCAGCCAACACAACCCTGTTTAATGTAAATATAGTCATTAAACCAGGAGCATATGTTACCATCCACCCACACACATTTGTTTGTCACTATAGCTATTGCCTTAACCCTTAACTTTATACAAGTGCATTTGATTGATGTGTTGATAAAATTTTAAAAGTCCTATGTAGATAAAACTAAAATTTTCAATATTTTGTCATAAACCCTTAAGCTGTTCATTTAAATGTGACTGAATGAATTTTTTATACCATTGCATAAATAATGTAAGTATATACAAGATATATGAATGTTAGTTCAGAGGGACTGGTGAGTCCTCCAACACTACCAGCCCTCTAGCATATATTACAGCAGACTCACAAAGAGTCCCTGCCTAGCCACCACATTTGATCTCCACATGAACCTTATCTAATCACTCACCCTTAACATTTTTCATACTAAGTGAGAAGAGAGAGACAAGATAACCGCTGCCCCTGTATGAAATGTTTCATATATATTTTTTCTCCTATTTGTAGGTCTCCAGCAGCTGGACTTAAAGAAAGACAAGTCAAGGAAGAAACAGAGATGGAAGTGGAGCCTGAAACAATTGAGGTCATTGATGCCAAGGGCCGGAAGCAGATTATTGAAGCACCTGTTATGGTGCCTGCTACTGGAGACATGATAGAGGATATTGAACTATGAACAAACTGAGCTTCAATAGTGAACCATACACTTTTGTGAAGCAACATCTTTATAAGTTGAAGTTCAATACAATATAAATTGGATATGTATCAAAAATACTACAATCTGCAAAAAAAAGCAACAATAACGTTTTATGAAATGGTTCTTGTTCTATATTTCAAGCAGTATGAAGATAATGTGCATTGGGAAAGATTTGGATTATATAGATTATAAGAAAACTATTTCTACACTACAAATAATTGTTAAAAATAGTTAACGTAAATTCAATAAACAAACTTACTAGAGATATCAGATTATTATTTCATATTCAAAGATGGGGTAGGTCACATTCACTTCTAAGAGGTTTGTTGTGTTGTAACCTAATCTTGCCAATGTGGTAACCATAGTGGTATCTTGCTCATATATGACCACAGACAAGTGATTGCTATGCTGTACATTCTGAGCTTTTTGGTCTGGTTGCCCATTGGTAGGGACAGAGTGAAGCTTCCAGTTGTACGGATATTTATGAACGTTGTATGTGCCTCACCCTGACTGCTCATCTGTAAAAGAAACATCAATGACTTAACCAAGCACAACTTTTCTTTATTTCTACGACAAATAAGTTTATTGCTAGGCGCAAGATAACTTTGGTATTTCATTTCATCATCATTAGTAGCTCTTATCAATCCATATAGGCCTCTCACTGAACGCCAAGGCTACCGATCTCTTGCTACACGCATCCATCCCGGGCCAGCTACTGCACTGAAATTTAATATACTTAAACATAATGAAATATCTAGAGTATTGCGTGATACAGCCGGTATCAATAAAATATTGATTTCCTTCATGCTTTCTAGACTAATCCTCTTAGGCTTTAGACACTGATCGCAAACCTTTTATAGCAAATGTTCCGTATAATTCACTGCAAAATATTACATCATCTTTTTATCCTTTGTACATTGCCATGATAAGCAACCAATGCCTGAAGACACCCGTGGGGAATACCCCACGGGTGTCACGGTTTGTTTCTGCCACATAACTATATTCCAGCCAGGAAAAATAAATGAGTTCGGTGACGTACTGAGTGGATAGAATGAGGGAGACCAACGCCAGGTGAGCGGATGTATATGGACATCAGCAGTCATTAAAATTTGAATTATAGTTAGAATTTTAATTATAATGGAAAACTAAAATAGCTGTAGTGTTTCTTTGTTAAGTATATCAAACATAGTCGACTTATATAATGCATATGATGATGGTAAGGTAGCCAAGCTGTTAAATCATTTATTATACAAAATTAAATTACTTTGTTTTCCATGAACGCAAAGGTTCTTCACTCCTGGCTAATTCAATTAGGAAAGGTAGTAGTGCCCCGATTATATGTATTTCCAGTTGACGTGAAAAGCATAGAGAACACAGAATTAAGCCGACATGGCGGTGTACTCTCTCGTTATAAGTTTACTAGTGGCCTGCATTTCGTATGTCATATATCAGAAGTATTACGTGTACACAAGTATTATCGTTAAGCCGGATAAAAGATATGACTACATAATAGGTGAGTTACATTAAGTAGTAATTACAAGATGCCTATACAAAAACAATAGCAATACATTTTATTACTTACTATTTTTTTTACAATAAAGCTACCTTTACGGATTCTATCGCGATTATTTAATTATTTAACTAGTCCCACGTTTCAGAAGCTTTAAAGCAATCATGGTTAAGGGTAGACCGAGATGACAGATGTCCTGATGTTATAAGTTTTTAAAAGTATCTGAAGAATTATTATTTTTTTGCTCCGATCCGAACGCAAACAGCACTTATTTTATCTTGCTGTGTTGAGGTGTTATGTTTACTTTTTGAATTGATTCAGCGGATTTGATATAGCAGGAGCAAGATATAATAAGTACTGTTTGCGTTAATCCGAACAACTAAATAGTTGACATTATTCGGGTAATTCTAATACAATATGACATCAGAACTCCTGTCATCTCCGTGACCATGGTTACTGTAATGTTTCTGAAACGTCGGGCTAGTTAAATAATTAAATAAACCGCGATAGAATCCGTAAAAGTAGTTTTATTGTAATGAGTAACATTCGCGTAAACTTAAGACATCAAATATTATTTTTTATTTAATTAACTTATAGTTTTATTTATAAACCAGTAGAACTATAATATTATTTGTTTCGATTAACGTAAACAGTACTTATGATATCTTGAGTCTTGTCTTGAGGTGCTGTTTACGTTTTGGTTAGATTCAGGACGAGCAAGATATAACAAGTACTGTTTGCATTAATCGGAACAACTAAAATTATAATTCTTCGGGTAATTCTAAAAAACTTATAACATCAGGACATCTGTGATTTCAGTCCATCCGTGACCATGATTGCTGTAAAGCTTATGAAACGTCGGGCTAATTATCAAATTAAATAAACGTGTGTATTTGTAATTATGTAGGTACTTAGCAGGCTTTGTTCTAATGTGGAGAACTGATTGGCTTTATGCTCGAAACACCAGAGGTCGCAGATCCGACTCACGCCTAGATTATGAACGTTTTAAATTCATATAGGCGCTTCTTGTTGCTGATACCTAAAGTCTAAAATATATCTCCGATGTTCTAGTACTTGAAA
The DNA here is from genome assembly GCA_017140195.1 of Eumaeus atala. NCBI lineage: Eukaryota > Metazoa > Arthropoda > Insecta > Lepidoptera > Lycaenidae > Eumaeus > Eumaeus atala. The sequence goes on along the minus strand of JAFELO010001279.1, from coordinate 278,273 downwards.
CACAAGTCGTAACACTACCAGTAAATAGGTCCACTGATTATTATTACGTATAGTTTTATGAATTTTAGGTAGTCGTTTCCCACTCAGGGCTATTTTGCTCTATAGTTTATGGGACCAAATCATAATGTAATTAATTAAGTTCTTAAAGAGTTACCTAAATCATTTTTTGCCCTTATCGGTGCGTTGCTGGACATAGGCCTCTTTCAATGAACGCCAAGGCGGCCGATCTCCTACTACTTGCATCCACCCCGGACCAGCTACTGCACTGAGATCGTCTTCCCACCTGGTGAACGGTCGACCAACATTTGGTCGTCCAAAACGTGGTCTCCACTGCAGAATAGCAGCGGCCCATCTGCTATTCGTTCTTCTGATTTAGTGAACAGCCCATTGCCACTTCGGCGAGCTTATTCTCCGTGGAGGAAATTGTAATCATTAATTTCCTCATTAGGTATGTATCATGCAACCATTTTATTTTATTAGTCCTTATCATTACTATGACGTGACAAAAGTTAGAATAGCTGCCCTTTAATTTTGTTACCAACTCGTATTTCCCATAGTCGGCGCGGGGACAGCCGGTTGCGTTTTAGCTTCCCGGCTCTCAGAGGATCCCGCCGTCAAAGTCCTCCTCATTGAAGCTGGCGAGCACATGGGATACTTCACCAAAATCCCGCTGACGGCAACTTCGGCCCAGCAGGGCCCCAGTGACTGGTCGGTACACACGGTGCCGCAAAAGTACTCGTCTTTTGGACTCTTGCAGCAGGTATACATACGGCGGCAGACGTGAGTCGGATAAATTTATAGTACTTAGGTGACCAAAGCCGTCGCCACCATGTGGGAAAGAATATGGAACCCCGACGCTGGCCTCTTCAAAATTAAATTATGAGTAGTGCTCAAAAAGGTAGGAAAGTTTTGAGTTATTAATTCGTACAAGCCCCCAAAAATATCCTACCTGCGGCACTGTAAGTCACAACCGACTCAAACACATACAACCAGTATATCGAGCTAGTGTCTAGCTTAAAGCCCATTCATAGAAAAAGCCCACAGAGTTTTTTTGACACTATCTACGTCCATAAACAGCCGCAGGTACTTACAAACAAAAGCTCAGCAGATGCATTGTAATGGCTCCGTCTTTAAAGGGCTGCCGTTTTCTGGAATGTCATACGAGAACGACAGTAAAATAGCCCGGACCATAGGGGGCCCAGACCTGGCCGTGAGCACAGCAGGACGCTAACAGACGTAGCTTGTGCCTCGGTACTCTCCGGTAAGAAGAGCCCATCAGATAAATTGACCGCAGTCCTCAGATAGTACAGTAAGGTTCTGTGCACACTTGTATTATAGCTGCACCTACCCGGTGATGTTGCCTTGAAGAAAATTGAATTCCACACACATTCATTTCTTTTCAAGTATTCAACTCGCATGAACCAAGTACAAATACCTGAATTACTTTTTCATGTTCCAGACCTCCATTATCCCCCGAGGGAAAGGACTTGGAGGATCAGGACAAATCAACTTTCTTCTCCACGGATTTGGCGTACCCGAAGACTACGACAAATGGAAATCTCTGGGCTTCAAAGGCTGGACGTTCAATGATTTGAAGCCATATTTTCTTAAGGCCTTTGGCACGGCAGGCAGCGCAGCACCAGGTCATTGTGGAACTGAGGACGAATGCACCAAGGTACAATTTTATGAAACATATTAATTACTGGAAATTCCTTGGGATTGTATTGAAGTGCAATAATTTCCTATCTATCGATCACCTTAGAATATTTCTAATGTAAATGTTGATATATTTAGTTACCAAACATATAGGTAGCCATCTAAATGGTTGCTCCGTCGTGCCTTCTTTCAGATACCAATGAAGCTAAAAGAGGTCGAGGAATCCGATGAGCTGATGAGAACATTCCGCGGCGCGTCTTCGAAGCTCGCCGACCGTCACACGCGGTTCTGCAAGGCGACGGCGACCGTCAGGGACGGAGCTCGACACCAGACCTTCGACGCCTACCTGCGACCAGCGCTGAAGCGGAAGAACCTGCACGTGATGTTGAGGACGCAGGGGATTACTGTGAGTGGTCAATAATAATGAAGAGTCTTGTTCCATTTGTAAGAGGTAGCGATATTGCTGCTTTTCAGCAGCATGTGGCCGATACGGCTCATTGGAGTCCAGTGGAGGTGCGGTGTCTAGAAAGGTCACATGAAGAACTTCCAAATGCTCGTCAAGCTCCTTATACTTTAAAAAAGGGTCTCCAAAGGATCTAACTACAATAAGAAATATTTCCAGCTGCGCTTCGAGAACAAAAGGGCGTCGTCCCTGTACATACTGCAAGACCATCGCAACCTCAACAACATCTTCGCAGATAACGAGATCATTCTGTGCGCGGGCGCAGTGAAGACTCCGCAGATCCTGCTGTCTTCGGGAATTGGGCCGCGGAAAGTACTGAAACGGTGCGTATTCAATAAATTTGTTTTTATACATAGCACGGGAGCCAAACAGGCTTGTAATCATCTAGTGATTGCTTTGAGACTTATTCTTGTATGTTACTGAATGTCTGTTTATCACGTTGATCGACTCTACTGGCAAGCACTGTCCGCGGACAGCTTGCCAGTAGAGTCGATCAACGTGATAAAAAAACCACTTCTATCATTCAAATTTTCCATCTGATGTAACATCCCCGTAACGCCCGCCGTCTATTCTGCCATCTCCCAGATCGTGTTGAACTGCCGTCTCTTGGAATAGGGAAAGGTGTGTACGCAGACACGCCTGCAACCTAGTTACAATATCTGTAGACTTAATAAGGTCACGTCGGCACTCTGGTACACTCCTCACGCAACGGGACGAGCGCGTTGAAGCGACTGAAAGGGGAACTGGGAGAGACTACACATTCCCGCGAGGTCAACAGAGGTCAAAAAATAGTATTAGTCCCTCATGGGCCCTCGTTGGGCAGACGACCAAGGTAACAGACCTCCTTCCATCCACCCATCATTTATGTTTCCCTTTGTAGGTTAAAGGTGGATGTGGTGTCAGCCAACGAGCATGTTGGAGCCAACCTCCACGACCACATGAACTTGCCACTGTACGTCAGCATCAAGAAGCCCGTCAGTATTACCCTGGCCAAAGTGTTCAGCGTCAGCACGCTTTGGAATTATTATTGGAAGAGTCGAGGTATTGCTAACAGCAAAGTTAATACAATAATAGTATTATATCTGTAGACTTATCTGGGGACTTACCACGTTAGTCTAGCCCTGTGTTAAGTACCGTAAGGACTTGTGTTACAGGTACTAGACAATGGAACTATATTTAATATTTTTATATATTTAAGGATTTTATTATAGAAATACATATAATATATATTATGTAAACATCCATGACCTAGGCGGGATTCGAACCCGTGACCTCTGACGTGACACGCGGAATAAACGCCACATTACCAACTGAGCCAGCCGGTTGCCAATTAGAGTAGCATGCGACCTACGTACACTAAAGACGGCCTTAGATAGCTGTAATTTAATAAACACCATTCATATGACGACTTTAAAACACATATTTTTTTACTTTATACAGTGAGTGTATCGAAACCGTCCATATAAAACATGTGCAACTGCTAAATTGTGCACTTTGTAAAAACAACTTAAACACATACGCGTAAGACTGATTTTAGTCTCACGCCGACGGCACGCGCACAGTCAGCGCTGATGGCCGAGATGGCTGATGGTGACGCGTAGCTATCAGCGCGCACGTGCGCGATCAAAAAACGCTTTCTAAAAGTTCATATATCTCGGCCATCAGCGCTGACGGTGCGCGTGCCGTTGGCGTGAGAATAAAATCAGCCTAAGGTTGACATTTTAACGAAATATGTTTAACATTTGCACATCTCTTAGGTTGACATTGCAAAGAAAATGTGTTTATGTACAATCATGGATTGAAATTGATAGATCAATGGAAAGCGTATATCTTGTATTTTTGTAAATCAATATAATAGCTTATTTGAAAAGAAACATGTTGTGTGTGCATTGAATAATTGGTGACTAGTTAAAAATTATAAATAGGATTATACAATAAAAGAGTAATTTTATACTGAACATTATTTTTACTGAACATACTTTCGCCTTACAACAAGATATATTACACACGACCGACTGGACTAAATTCCAACTTATACCTACTGAGTAGTGACCGAGGGTCTGGCTGGCGGAGCAAGCCGCGTCCAACTCCTCGATACGCACACTGTACTGCAGGTCCCCTGGCGTTTCCGCCGGTGGCCGGCGTGGAGTACCGCAACGGCTCCGCCCTCATGTTGTTCACCATGGGGTCGGCCAGCGAGCGGCTGCTCAGACATCTCTCCAATTACAAACCGCAGGTGAGTAACATTTAAAACAATTACATATCGAATAAGGCATAATCTTTTTTTTTTTTTTGTTAACGCGGGGTAACGCATTTACGCGCCTTCACCAGCCCTGGGTAGGGTTCAGTGGGGGGTGAGGTTCGCGGCACATTATAGTGTCAATACCACAAACATCATATTTACAAGAACCATCGGTGTCGCCTCTGGTGAGGTGCCCCTGAACAACAAATCAACAGGACACCTTGACGGCTAGTCAATCCCCTAAGTGACCGATGTCCCCCACAGCAGAGTTGCTCCGCACCACAGGACAACCCCAACAATTTTGGGACAGTACAATGAGGCGAAATTCCCATTCTCACCCCTTGCCACGCGCGCAAAAACGTCTTCTTTGACGTTTTTGCGCGCGTAGTAGTAATTTAATTGTAACCAGTTGACTGTCCTCGTGTGAGTAATGAGTAGTATTTCGTCATCGCCAAACGTCGGCATTGTACGAATAGAATAAGAATAGAAACCGCAATCAAGTCCTAACACGGCATCATGTCCTGTCCAGGTGTTCCGCGACACGTTCCCGTACCACAACGACACGAGCAAGGAGGGCTTCATGTTCCTGGCGAGCTGCACGGACCCGCGCAGCAGAGGCTACGTGAGCCTGGCGGACACCAGCACCAACGTGCCCGTGGTGGTGGACCCCGGCTACTTGCGGCATCCATACGACGTCCCCTGCATCATGAGAGGCAAGTCGGAGAGGTGCCGTGACTGCATTGTAGCCGACTCGGATCAGCACGACCGGGGAGGGCAGCACGAACACGATACCGCCTCAGTGTCGAGGTGTATGAGTTTCCCTCCTTGCGGGCAGCCTTTACGGGCATCTGTAATCACCTAAAAAATTCAACTTCTCCCTAATCTTATATATAAAATTCTCGTGTCACAATGTTAGTTACCTTACTCCTCCGAAACGGCTTTACCGTTTACTGATTTTTACCGAATTTTATATATTGAGTATGTCTGCGAACCGGCTACTGTCTTACCATTACCATACCCCTTAGTGATTTAACCCGCGTAACTTCGGTACATACTAGACTACATATCATGGGACGTAGTTACGCGGGTGAAACCGCGGGGCGCAGCTAGTATCATATTAAAACCTTCTTGATGAGTTTGAGTATGAATAAATAATTTAAAAAACCGAAAACAAAATATGAATAAGTAAACACCACATTTAATTACATGACCGATAGTGCGAATTGTATAAAGGTTCTTAGTTATTGGTTAAATGAACCAAATTTCGTCATTAGATCAATGGAAGCAATAACAATTTATTTTTCCAGCTGTCCGAAGGGCCGAACGCTTGCTGACAACTTCGCCGTTCCAAGACATCGGGGCCAGGATACACTGGCCGCGGCCAGAGCGCTGTCTCAGCCTGTGGAGCTATTCGCGGCTGGACCAGCTAGGACTACAGAGGAAGAAGAAAAAGTGGGACAACACTAACAGTCTTCGTAATATAATTACAGCTCAGCCCAATAGCTTCGGTCGCGCGTTGATATCTCAATCGGAAACAGCCTTAACCTGTCCTTACTTACATGTTCAAAGTATTTTTCCAAAAAATGAAATGAGGATTAAAAATTTGTACAACTTTCATCTTAGAATTTCTTTTCATACTTGTTTAAATAAAACCTGCTATGTGAATTAATACCTACTTATAATAATATCAAACATGTTGTATTTCACAGAATCAAAACGTCAACGGGTCAGTGTCCAATAAAACCAGATCACAAGGACGCGTCGAGGGGTAGAAAGAAGATGGCCAGTCCGCCGGACGAGTACCTGGAGTGCGTGATCCGAGAGGTGGCGGTGACGGGGCACCATATGGGCGGCACGTGCGCGGGGGGGAGAGTCGTGGATCATGCGCTCAGGTAGGCCATATGAGTTTGGAGTCGCTAAATGTTGTGAAAGTGTGCTAAGAAAAGATTATAAAGTCAGTTGAGATAGTGCTTATCGGCTTCATCACCTAATAACAAAAAGCATGGCTATAAACGACCTTTTCGTAAACTACTTACTTCTTAAACTTACAATACAATCCTTAAATACTACACACTCAAGAAACAAAGTAGGATCAAGAATATGTTAGCAAGATGAATTAAGTTCGTAACTTTAGTAAAAAGGGTCTATAACAAAAGGAACGGGTCTGATTATGTTGACTAGGCTGTTACTGAGCACCCACTCCCGGCCGCTATCCCACTACTGCCCGATACGGAGACTTTTGGCTGCTGGGTTTCCCCCCTGGCCCGGTTCGCCTCTCCTTAGTTAACCTGCACCACCCAGACTCCTCCGGGTGGTCCATATCAATACCAGGCTTAGTGTGGACGTCCGGTCAACATGGGCCACACAGCAACAGAACTCCCAACCTCAAACCATCCTCCGTACCCGACCTCCGAGTAGCCGGATTACAGGAGACGCCACGCTCCCAGTCGTAATGTTAATCAAATATTATGAATAGTTACATTGAACTGAAGCGAGTTCAAATCTTCAAAATTATAAAAGAAAAAATTAATGTAATTACAATCTCTTTTTTTTTAAATTCATTTTATATAAATGTTTTGTGTCAACAAATAAACATTAATAAAAAATTCAAATATTCATTCAGTAATTAGAATGCGCCATCTGCCCCGGTTAATGAAAACTAAGCTGTGTTTAAAGTTACGAACTTGTAAGCGTAGTTGTTTTATAATGTCGTCATAGATGGCGCTTATTATTTAATCTGTTCTCAATTTAGTTTATTTGTTATAAGATCTATGAAAAGTAGAAATTTATATATATACCTATACAATTCTTAGAATCGTGTTAGGAAATGTATAAAAGTAACGATTTCTGTGAGTAAAGTACAAGAAACATTGCTGTACTGAGACATATTTTCAATACCGATGTATCATTTAAGGCTCTCAATGATACAATCAAGTACTAGACAATAATTATGTAAAATTTCTATTCATATGGATTATTAGTAATAAAGCTTCAAAATTACTAATTATGAAAGCCCATACAACATAAGAACTACTTTAAATATTTTCTCGTAAAAGTTATATTATGATATTGCTCGCAGAAACGATAACGGTATGGACGGCCTCCTACCCGGTGGACTGGCGACATGGTTAAGGGGCGGGGAGCCGCTACATGCAAGTGGCTGAGTAGCCGTGACCTGTGGCGCTCTATGGGGGAGGTCTATGTTCAGCAGTGGACTTCGTCCGGCTGGTGATGATGATGATATAGGTACATTTCCTAGGAAATGTATTAGTACGTAATGAAAGACAGCATGCAATACATTTCCGATAATACACACAATATACAAAAAACCGGCCAAGTGCGAATCGAACGCGCGCATGAAGAGTTCCGTACCAATAACAAAAACGGCAAATCACGTTTGTTGTATCCTCTTACAATAATTAATTTGCTTCAACTTTTTAGTAATCGTGTGAAAATTCCAACTGTCTCGCTGTCCGCGGCTCATCATACAGCCTGGCGACAGACAGACTGACGACGAAGTCTTAGTAGTGGGGTCCCGTTTTTACCCTTTGGGGACGGAACCCCTGAAACGGGTGAACTAAAAAAATTGATAAAACCGCATGTGATTAGTCTGGAGTCGGGACTAACGCAAGGTGCGTTGCAGTCCATATAACTGCCAACAAGTGAGCGCCATTCCTGTAAACTCTTAAAATAAAATAACATTTGTTGTGAGTATGTGAGGACGTAACGACTGGAGCTCGGATATACCAGTAACAAGCAAAGTCATCTAGACTCTAGTCTATAATTATATAATTCAAAATTAATATGATTGTGTACGGACTTGAAATACAAAACACAATATGTAGTGGGTACATAGCAGATATCATTAACATTTAACACGTTTAGACCATCCTACAAATAGCTCAGCAAACAACATTGCATTGCTCATTGTGTAACTTTTAAAACAAAATCACTAATTTATCTGAATTACTTGTCAATAATTATACCTTAAACCTATGTGTTTTGTTATTGAATACAGACATAGTGCTCTTTACAGGCAGTGTCGGGGTAATAAATGTTAGTGGCATGGTTTCAGTCTGTTTGTCTGTTTATCCGTTCAACACGAATAGTTCTTGATCCGCTGGCCTAGAAGCATTCGGTTGGAAGAGAGATATAAGAGAAATACAAAACCACTATTACTGAATAATTTAATCGAATATCGGTTATATCAATATATATAAATATAAAATTTATATATTTTATTTTAATATTTAAATATAAAATTATATCAATATATACCTTGGTACTTATTATGTAGTAATTGCTATACAAAATGGACGTGACCAGTTATATTTTGAAGTTTTAAAAAATCGGCAGTTTTTTCGTCTGTTCAGACTAGACCCCACCTCATCCTAGGTCATCCTCATCCTAGGGTTGAGTTTTTGACCTTCAATAATATTGTAAGAATATACGCACACATCATCACGCCAACGTAATGGGGTGGGCAGAGAAAAGGGAGCGACTCGTGTCACAGTTCTTACATACGTCCCGCCTCGCCTGCTACACATACACAACTCTCTGCATACAAACTCGCCGGTCGCAAAGACTCTTGTCACCTTCGGACATGACCCGATCAGTCTGATACATCATACATATCAGTCTCGGTCTGCCTCGATACCTACATCTTTCAACACTGGCATTGAATACCTATTTCGTTAACATATCACCCGCCATTCGTTCTACACGTCCGTACCAACACCGTAAGCACTTATGATGAATACATTATGTAGTACGTACATATGACACAGTGAGATGTAATTACTGCGTTAGTTTTAACAGTACAACGGTAGGTGTAAAGGGCCCTGTTTACTTCTTTTCAGGGTAAAGCACGTGACGGGTCTGCGTATACTGGACGCCAGCGTGTTTCCCTCGCCCACGTCGTTGTATCCGAACTCTCAGATCGTCGGCATGGCGGAGCGAGCGGCGGACATCATAAAGGAAGCTCGGAGACTAGCAGAAAGTGACTTGGAGTACTAGAGAATGGCTCGAGGGGACCCACTCTCTGCGGACACTGCAGTGCACAAGTGTCTGTGCAGTCGCAAGTGTACAGGTGCTTGTGCAGACACAAGTGCACTTTCTATTCCCACATTCCTCTATTCTGTTGATCTAGTCCGACACGATTGCGACGGCGAGGTACGGAGATGTAACACCGCCAAATTCCTGACTTCTCCTGACTTCTCCTGACTACCCGACTCTTGTTAAGAAGTGAAAAACATCAACTACCCTCATTGTTCTGATTCTGGACTTGATCTTGGGACTACGAGGTAGTCAAGAGGCCTAGCGGTGCACCGGTGGGTGACGACGACAGCTGACACGCTTCTTGTTAGCTCTGGCAGTGGCATGTTATCCTCAAATATCAGAGTTGCCAATGTCAAGCAGCCGTCGGCGTGACTCGTCTAGTTGTGTTGAAGTGACTGGGTGTAGGTTTGCAGTTGCAGCAGAAAAGCATTTAGGTTTCATTCAGAGAACTAAGTTACCTTTTATATTATTGTATGCACTAGAATTAGAAAGCTTAATTTTAACCGACTTCCATAAAAGTATTATGTCGTATTAACTCGACCGTTACAGGTATGTACATTTGAATGTGTGTTCTGACTTGCGAGAACTTGCGACTATTGTTATAGAAATAAGTTTAAAATGATAATTGTTTGTGTGAATACCTTCTATTCGGGCGACGATAAAGTGTTAAATACTGTCTTTGTTGCGTATTTATTTTACCTAACCCCGTCGCAGAAAAGTAAGTGCAATGATACAGCCAGCGTGCAGCCAGGAGCCTGCAATGAAGCAATATTGACCCTACATTTTTGAAGTTTTTGTTTGAAGTTTAATCGAAATTAATAGGTTAAGATGAGATTGATTTGGTGGTGATGTAACAATGAGCTTAGGTTGCGATGGGACCGTCGTAATCACTTCAAGTGACGAAGGTCCCTAAAGAAAAAGAGAATAAAAAAAAAGAAATTAATATCAAATTGTAAATTTCCAATTTTTTTTAAATACACGAGGCATTGTATTGTACAAGTTTATAGACGATCAGGTTCGAAAGAACCTGATCGTCTATAAACTTGTACAATATATAAAAGATGAAAATCCGTAATATTTAATATTTTTAAGACTGAAGATACCTACAAGATGAATTTTAGATAAAAGGTTAACTTTCTGGGCCTTGCAAGTTTCATTATTATTCTTTGTTATGATTCCTTAGGGGGACAAAGTACAAACGAACAGTTAGTATGTTGGTTAGTGGCGACGAGTTTAAAAATCAGTTGTATAACATATTGAACTTCACACCCCATTGGGTCACCCGACATAACCATCATTATCTCTCTTATCGTTCCAATACTGGACATAGGCCTCTCCCAATGAACGCCAAGACGACCGATCTCCTGCTACTCACATCCATTCCAGACCGGCTACTGAACGAAGATCGTCTTACCACCTGGTGAACGGTCGACCAACAGACACTTCATTTCCCTAAACGTGGCCTCCACTCCAGACTTACTACTCCCTCCGCCATCTGTTCTTCTGAGTGTGTGACAATCCCATTGCCACTTTAGCGAGCTTATTCTGCGCGTGTTGTCGGATACTTTAGTTCTCTGCCTTATAACTTTGTTACGAACTCTATCAGACAAAGAAACACCCAACATAGCGCGTGCAACAGCACGTTGAGCTACCGCAAACTTGCGGACCAGTCCTGAATTAAGAGGCCACATTTTCGCCCCGTAGGTCATCACGGTGAGAATGCATTGGTTGAAGACTTTGTCTTCAAACTCTGCGGCATAGGCGACGTGAGAATGTGACGAAGCTACCAGAATGCTGCCCAACCCAATCCTTCTATCGGCTTCCTTATCGAAGTTATGTGTACCTAATTGCAATAGTTGTCTGAGGTAGGCGTATTCGTCTACGACTCCGAGAATAGCACCATCGACGTTGGCTACGGAGAACGTGTTCGTTGAACTTGACCTTTGTCTTGTTCAAGTTCATCCTCAGGGTACGTCGGGAGGATTTATTTGGGCTGCGCAACATCTCCTGCAAGGTCTCCAACGTCCAACGATTCGGCCAACACAACGATATCGCCAGCGAAACGAAGATGTGAGAGGCACTCGCGTTAACATTTATGCCGTATTCTGCCCAGCTTAAAGTCTTAAAGATGTCCGCCAAAGTATTAGTGAGTTTCGGGGAGCACAGTTTCGGGGAAATGTCATCCCTCGATGCAATTGGATTGGCCTAGTTTGTCCTCCCGGAATCAGAACGGCCATAAAAGCAGCGTCATACAATGCTCTCAGTACTTCGACGTAGTTGAAATCGACCTGACATCGCTCTAGGGTTTCCACAACAGCCCAGGTTTCAACAGAGTCTAAGGCTTTTTCATTGTCCAGGCAGTTATACAGTTTTCTAAAACTTGCCTTATGGTGAAAATGTGGTCCATGGTGCTAAATCCTCTGCGAAACCCAGCCTGCTCCGGTGGCTAGAATTCGTCAAGCTTTGTAGCGAGACGTTAGGTCACCCGGCCCACCACTAACATACTAAGCAAGACTACACTAAAGTTATCGGTTGTACCGACCTGGTTCTTCTGCAATGCCGCAACTGTAACACCTCTTCCAAACCACAGTACACTCTCTGTCAGCTCTCTGGTACATGTTTAAATTTAAAAATATTAAGGTCACCCCTGACTTTGTGGTTCCGTATGGATTTACCTGCTGCGAATATTTTTTTTCCTGGCAGTTATATTCATGGTAATATTTTTTATTACGATTTGGATGGTAATAGTAAATAAATGGTACTTTTTAAATTTTTATATTTATTCAATGAATGTGTACTAGCATCAAATGATTTTTTTATTATTTATTCTCAGTTAGATCGCCATCTTCTGAAGGTAAGAAGGAATTGACAGTCCAAGCATTAGTACTCCCCACTACCACTGCCTCTGTTATGATGCCACTAGGTATGTTGTGTAACTCTTAGTCCTAAGTTTAATCATGTTCGTCATTTACAATTTAATTCGTCCCCACTCCTGGTCGGCCATCAGCGGACACGACTCAAAGTAATACTTTACTCGCTTATACATCTTACATAATTGCAATGTTATCTAAAGGTACATAAATATTTTTTTTTTAAATATTGTGAGGTTGAAATGTATACGATTTATTTTATTTATTATAAATTCCTCCATTCTTCCTTATTCCTTCTTTAATTATGAAACACTAAAATTTTCCTTGCCGGTTGCCCATGCATCGTAGTCCATACATGTATTGTACCTATAGTATCGACCTGAATTATGCATGCACCGTACCTGGCATGACCTAGCTCGACACACGCACACGCCGCACTGAAAGACTTAACACTTATCTTCACGCTAGTTCCCTGATGAGATAGGCTGAGAGAACGGAGCGCCATATATTACTAACTAGTAATGTTAAAGCATCTTTAAATAGTCGCTCACTTTTCTAATTGTCCATTCAGATATGGATAGTGAGGGTAAACAGCAACAGTTTTAAAGTCATATTTTTAAAATAAATAGTAACATGACACACAACGCCTTTTTTTGTTGACGCGGAGAAAAGCATTTTCCTTCCACAGTAGGGTTTCCCCGCACCACGGGCCGACCCCACCAGCTCTGGGACAGTGCAATAGGGCGAGGCTCCCATTCTTGCCCCTTCCCCGTTCCCCGTGCGCACAATCGCCTCCTACTCCCGCTCTATTGACCCCTCCTCTAATTAGAAAAGGGGACAATAGCGGCCCTCCTCCTGCCTGCCACGCAGCGCCTGGTTACTGTTGAGGGCTGCATATATACCCGACCGGCTCCGGGTACAGTTCTTGTTATAAACACAAATCATAAATAATTTTGCAACCTTTACGACAAGTGTGTATACCCAGTGCCATAAGGTACCCAGTGCCACCAGTGTGTATACCAAGTACATGCAGCGCAGCTCACTGTAGGTTTTGTTCCATCTGACAAAAAGTATTTATATTCAAGGTAGCAACTTATTTACAATCAGCATTGAATTCCTGTTTAACTATGGTAACTATGACTTAAACTCACCGACAACTCACTTCTGAGTCGAATAAAAATAAGCAAGCCACTTGTTTGTTTGACATTATGTTTGTATCTCCACACAGTAGAGGAGGAGCATAGTTAAATGGTAGTTTATTCTTGAGCTTTGATCTTAGTCGCATGGGCGTGAATTAAAAGAGAGGTGGAAAGAGCTAAGCTTATGGCAGATCAAGAGGATGAAGAGCTTCAAATCTCTGCTGCAGACAGGTTTAGTGTATGATTTTGATTCAGATTCAGGTAAAATATCGGTTACCATCGTTATTGAATTGTCTTGTTCACCTTCGCCTAAAACCACTAAGACTATAAATAACTATGAAAGAAGTCATTGAATTCGATACCTTCTAATGGAAACCAACCACAAAAATAAAATCTAGTAACGGATAATTGAAATTATTATCGAGTGTGAAAGAAGTAGCAAATAGTAATACCTCTGACGCGTGTCCTTATAAACCAACAAACAGATCAAAACAAATGGAAGGCAGTTAAAGTACGGCTCTCCCCGGCCAGTTGTGGCAGGATCACGGAGGTGTGAGTATGTGCGAGACAAGTGCACGGCTGGATGGCAAGCTCGCCGTCGTGACCGGTGGCAGCTCCGGGATAGGATATGAGGCCGCAAAAAACTTAGTCAACCGAGGAGCTAGAGTGGTTATAGCCAGTCGAAACGAAACGAAACTCATCAGAGCTAGGAATCTCATCAGGAAATCAACTGGCAGCGAGAACATATCGTACGGCATTGTTGACCTTGAATCTTTGAAATCAGTAAGAAATTTCGCCAACAACATTCTAGGAACAGAAGACAGATTAGATGTATTAATAAACAATGCGGGAGCGGTGGCACTACCGGACCGGTTGACGGAAGACAGCCTCAACCTAACAATGCAAGTGAATTTTTTTGGGACCTTCCTACTAACGTATCTATTGCTTCCGTTGCTTAGAAAATCTGCACCGAGCCGAATAATAAACGGCTTAGCAGCGGCAATGTATATCGGTCGAATTGATTTCGATCATTGGAACGATGTCGGAAGGTACACCACAGTAGAATCTTTGGCTAATTCAAAATTGGCCGTTGCCCTTTTTAGCGCAGAGTTGAATCACAAATTGGACGGGTCCAGAATAACGGTGAACACTTATGATCCCTTCGTTGTTCGGGATACGGATATCCTCGCCAATGTGGCTTGGCCTGGCTTGGTTAAAAATATATCCCAACTGTTTGTGAATATGATCGGGCAGCCGAAAGAAGATGTCGGCCAGCAAATAGCGTATCTAGCAGCAGATTCAGGCTTCGAGGAGGTAAGTGGCAAACACTACAAGTTCTGCCACGAGTGGATCAACCATTGGCTTGTCAGTGATAGAGAATTAACCAGAGATGTTTGGAAGGAGAGCAAGAATGTCGTTAACATCTCCAGTGAAGAGAGTTGGGACTAGTCTTTCTTCAGCTGAGAAGCTTAGAGTGGTTTTAATGCATTTTGTAACAAACAAGAAAAAATCTAATAACTTTAAGAGTAGGAAGTGATTTGAAAAGAATCGATCTATATTTATCGCGTGTGATACTCGCTGCTCAGCTAGTTGAAATAAAATAATTCGAATTTGTCTTTCTTATCCTTTTGCATGTCAAGGTAAGCTTAAGTGACTTAAGTTAAGGAGGTAATTCTTTTTGTCCATTTTAAATGAGCGACCTTCGGTAAGGGAGCCTCAGGTAGGTCAAGTTTAACATCAGTGACATCAGAACAGTCCCACGTTATAGTTGTTGATGTCCTCTTTTATTTGAACAATTGGCTTCAGTACTGATGATATCATGGTCTGGTGGTGTCCAGCTGAAGGCCGTGAGATACCGGGTACAAACAATAGGTCGGATCAAGGAGTTTTGTTGGAATTTTTCAATTTCTCATAACTGATCCTGATCTCTCACCTATCGGGATAAGTGGAGCTAGGGTGGACTATTGCCTGTGAGAATATGATTATGTAAGTGGAGCTAGGGTGGACTATTGCCTGTGAGAATATGATTATATAAGTCAAGCTAGGGTGGACTATTGCCTGTGAGAATATGATTATATAAGTGAAGCTAGGGTGGACTATTGCCTGTGAGAATATGATTATATAACTGCGCCGGCGCAGTTTACTACTCTACAGAAAGTTTTCAGTGTTCGGCTAAGTGCATATTATTATTACTACTATTAGTAATGGGTTTCTGTGTGAAAGTACAGAAAATTTCTATGAGGGCTAGGGCCACAATGTAGTATACAATTACACAAGTGTGCGTTGCGTGCCCTTCTCTATTCCCTGTCTCGTGATGCCGACGGCTCGGCCGCGGCGATGCGACTGCACGCGCGACGTGAGAGGCTCCAGGCTCGCGGTCATCCAAGTCCGAGCCACACGGAGGGAGCTGCGCCGTCTCCTAGCCTCTGACAGTGACTCTTAATTTTAGCAGCTCCATTAACCTCCTAAATAAAATAATTGAAGGATCAAAAATTCTTCAATAAAAGTCTCCGTTACTTCACTGAATAATAATGAACATGATTATTAATGACAGATATTTTTACCATTGTTGATATATATATATATATAGATATTATATATTATAAATTTAATTGAATGAAACGCAGAACTCAGTAAACGCAGGACTTATTATTATTTTTTTACAATATTAGACTTATATTTATTTACAATATGTGTGCGTCAGAAATTCATTGATTCACAAAAATACATACATTTCGGCCCCCTTAACGTTACACAAACTCAATTTATGACAGAGCACCGTTCGTCGCGACAGCTAGTTATAAATAATTTCAGCAGCATGATAAGATTTTATTTTGTATTTTTTTCTGTCGAATAAGAATTTTGCAAGTCGGAATTTCATTCGGAACGTGTCAAAGCAAATGTTTCCTCTTTATAATGTTAGTGTGGATAGTAGACGTCAAAACGGCATTTACCAAGACACGGACATCGGAACACCAAGGAAAATTGTTAACGACAATTGTAGAGGAAAAACCAGAGTTGGCACAGCTTGATGCCTCTTGTTATAGGAAGTGACGTCATGTCACATTTATGCCAGATACTAGCGAGAACAGTTTAAAAACCGGCCAAGGACGATTCTGACCAGCACAACCTGGATACTTACCGATGGGAAGGTTGTACCTACGAGCGGATATAACATCGGGTTTTCTATTATATTAGGGGACAAGCGAGAAGCCAGAATTTGTTGATCGCTGCCGACGCCCATAGACATCCGCAGGATTCTTATGCAGATGCGTAGCCCACAATGGCTCCTCCCCTTCAATGGGCCAACTTTATATCATAGGATCCTAATCCATCGAACACTTCTAGAGTTCATCACCATAAAGTTATATAATTCCCTGCGCTTGCACTAATTTTCAATGAAAAAACGATGAAATGACGAAAAACTCATTTAGCTGATTGGAAACACTCGATTCTAAACATAATTGTCGCCTTACAGCTTCATACACAAGTAATACTACAAATTCTGTGGATATGACAAAACTAAAGAGTTTCTCATGGGGGATCCCAAATACTTTACCCACAAAATTTTAAGAATCCAGTTTTAGGTAGGTGTTAACAAGTAAGTTAAAATTAATATACAATTTTGATTAAAACGACATTCATAATACTTTTCATCTTTGTAATAAACATAATATAATATAATTTATTATAATATAATCAATAATATTATAATTATTTATAATATTGTTTCTAATAATGTCGTCCTAGCCGAATCTCGACTACGGTGGCCATTTCAATAAAGACTACGCAGACGCAGTTGCGCAGGACAAGTTACGTCCGGGACGAGACCACCTTCTGTTGCCCCTTTGTCCCCTCTTGTAAGAACAAAGACAAAGGGGTACAAACAAGGAGCGCCACCTCCTCCTCCTGCTCATTAGTCCCCTCTTCCTTTATGAGAATCAAATGCAAAAAACATCTCGCACTGTTCCATTTGCTTCGCCTGGGTTCACCCCAGGCTACTGGGCGCCACCGCCACGACAAGGCTTGAACCATGGTGAGGTGGCACAGGACTTGTCAAACGTGGTGTGATAAATCCACATTTATCAATAAGTGTGTACACAGACACAAGTCCATTCTTTTTTCCCTCAATCTTCTATTCAGATAGGACGGCAGTACAACACGACCGGAGAGAAATCAGGCGTAGTACTTTTAATTGTTCACTCCGGGGGTGTAACACCGCCAGCTTCCTGACAATTGAATTTTTGATCCGACCCAGAAGTCGAATGCGCCGTTTATGTCTGTGGTTGAACACCACTAGACCACGAGGCCGTGCAGAATCATTTACTATTAATAACGTAGGAATTATATCTCACTGCTACAGATAGATAATCTGAACTATAATAAAAACTCCAGGCACAAGACTGTCTACAGTATTATATATGTTTTACGCCTGAGGTTTTCCGTCTGTTTTGTTGTTCATACTGTCAGCTATTTACATTATAAACTACCTACTTGAAAACTGGTTACATCTGGGCAATTTTATTTTATAGTCTCACATAAGGTCATACTATTTTTAGTAGCTAAACATGCTAGCAGTGTCTTTGATACGCCGATAACCATTATACTTCCAAATACGTCTATGACGGCACCAGAACCAGACACGAGTCTAATTGGACGTTCATTGCGGGCCCTGCCGGCCAGAAATATGATGATGAGATGTACACAAATCTAAAATATCGAAAAAAATTCAAGTTCATTCATTTCTCATTTTCATGTGTTGAATTGAATTGTACAACAACCCATGTATTGTTATATACAATTACATTTGGTATGGCCTGTAATGACATCTTTCCAGTGTGTACAAAAATCTTATTAAAAATTGTATGTTATTTATCTTTAATTTATTAAATACGCCTTGGACCAACTGTTCACGGGTCAGGGCTAGGTCGGCACAATAATAAAACGTGTCCTTTGGCTGAATTTCATCGAACACCGATCATATATGCAGTGTTACTTCACTGTGGATTTGCAATAACACATGACTTTATATACTTTGCCTTGAAAACAGTAAATATATCGAGATGATAAACATACAAGTTGTTTAGCAAGAAAAAAATATAAATTAACTTAATAAACCGCCATCTCGTACCGTGTTCATGTTCCAGTTCCTGTCGCGAAGTGTGATTAATCTCCACGAGATGGCGTCATACTGCAGATCTAAGCAAGGTCATAGATATTTCATAATGTTATTCGACTATGACAATGGTGAAGTGATTGCTACCATGTCAAGTTCCTTGTTATTTGTGAGCTATATATCGTATCCGCAATCGACTCGACTTCACAGTATTACCACATGTTGCCATAGACGGTATCCCGATTTCCTTCACCAAAGACTCGGTCAAAAACTTACGCATTATATTTGATTCCAATCTTTCGTGGAGCAAATATGTTAGTGAGATCAGTCGAAAGATTCATTTTTCACTTCATTCCCTTAATATGCTGCAAAATTTTCTCCCTTTACCAACAAAAGTGACTCTCGCACTATCCCTAATACACTGACATTTGCTGCCTGGACGCCACTGAGGAAATAGTTAATAAGCTGGAGCGCCTTCAAAATTTATCTTTGCGTTTTATCTTTGACCTAAAGCAATACGATCACGTCACTCACCTTCGTAAGAAATTATAATGGCTGCCAATCCGTCATCGACGAAATTTTCGAATGCTGTGCTTTCTCTTCAATACTCTCTTCAGTACTCGTTCTCCGACATATCTTCGTGAGCATTTCTCCTTTACTCATCTTAGTGACTCCTCTTGTAGACCGCATAAACGTACACTTCTTCACATTCCTTCCCATCACACTGACTTTTATTCCTACTCATTTACAATTTATTCGTCTAGACTCTGTAATGCCCTACCCTATGAAATTCGTGACTGTAAAACAATTACACTTTTTAAGAAAAAACTGAAAGATTATTACTTAAGTCAATCTTAAACCTACCTAAATTAGATATTCCATAAAAAAATGTAGTATATTATAATTTGAGTATGTTTATTATTGCATAATATATAATGTATCTGTTGTGTTTATAATTGTATGTGTGTGTGTATCTATGTATGTATGTATGTATGTATGTATATATGTATGTATGTATATATATGTATGTACACGTATGTATGTATGTATGTATGTATGTATGTATGTATGTATGTATGTATCTGTGTATGTATGCATGTATGTATGTGTGTATGTATGTATGTATGTATGTGTGTATATGTGTATGTGTTATATAATGTTTGTATTGCTGAATGTATATTACCTTTTTAAGTTCCTGTTAAATGTACACACCTTGATTGCGTATACGTTTTCCATCAACAGGGCTACTGGAAGAAATTTCACCATGCAATAACTAGCTCCCATGCACTAGATTTATCTTATCTGTGAATTTAAAATGTGTTTTGTTTTGTGTACATAAATTATTAAATAAAATAAATAAATAAATAAAATAAGAGCAGCCCTATGTTATGCCTGTATGGTCTTGGTCTTGGTCTTGGGTCGCACGCCGTCATAACGGCCGTGGAGACGGTAGTTGCTGCGATATGTCGAGGTACTGGTCGTTTGCCTGATCCATTACGGCGCGACACGTAATTACTTCCTCGTGCGCGAACAGACCGCAATCACAATCGGCCCGTTGTATAACGTGCCTTGTGAGCGTAGGCCGGGAGCTCGCGCAGATAATTTAACACTATTTATTACTAGCTTTTTATATGAGTTGCTGCATTGCAGCCTCGTCAGCCCGGCACAAGTGGGGATGTGGTTACCTCCCGCTCTAATGATACCACTGTAAACTTACAACTAAGCTATCGCATTTCACACGGTGTGTGCTTCTGGTGATCCGTCCATGTTTATATGCGATATTTGCCTCTTTATGTCCAAAATATCAACCCTTAGATGTGAGCCTACTTGGGTTAATCTCATTGGCTTACAACTAATAGGCCTAGGTCTAAAAACTCCACGAAACGAGCAGTGCCGACCCACTGCAGCATGGCTTCTTACAAAAAAAAATATATCTGTGTTGGGAGACACCATAGAAGTGAAACTTCACGGCACAAGTGAAAAGTGTTATAAATAACGTTCAAGGCAAGGGAACTTGCCAGGCTCCCCCCTCCACGGGGCCGTAAAGCTTGTTCGTGACAGATGAGCGCAACACATAAACGTGTATAAAGAGGCTTCACTTCAAAAACCTCTTACAACATCCCTTAATAGTAACTCTATTGTTCTAATGTCCATAATGTCTCATCAACAAGCTGTTCTAATGTCCATAATGTCTCATCAACAAGCTGTTCTAATGTCCATAATGTCTCATCAACAAGCTGTTCTAATGTCCATAATGTCTCATCAGCTTACTGGTCATTACTGCGAACAACACTCACGCATGCGCGCGGCGTCGCTCGATGCTAATAAAAGTATATTAGCAACATCGACGCTACGATGATTAGCAGTAACAGTTGCCAGATGCATAATGCATCATGCGCGGATAACTTTCCAGTTTCGACACAGAATCCTTTTAGCGTTTGCCGAACCCCTGCGACCAGTTTAACTCTTGAGAGGACAGCGATGTAGCCTTAAACAAGTGGAAGTGTACCACAAATACTAAAGAAGTAGAAAAACTCGTGTTTTATTTGAAAAAAATACAAAGTGTGTGTGAGGAGCTGGCTCCGACTTACTCCTTAAGGACCTACATTATTCTGCAGTGAAAAGTGCGCCAGAGATGTAAACGATGTTAGCGCAACGATACGTTATGCTTGGCAGGTTACTGTGCCGCCCCACCACGGTTCAAGCCTTGTCGTGGCGGTTGGGCTCTGTAGCCTGGGGTGAACACAGACACGTTGGGCGGAGCTGATTGAGCCGAGGACGCGGGTACTCCTTGTACCTTTCTTATAAGAAGAGGCGACAAAAGAGTTGGAGGACGAGCCGCTCTTTGTACCCCCCTTTCAAGAAGAGGGGACAAAAGTGGAAAAGTACACGGCGATTTTGCGCACGGGGCAAGGGGCGAGGATGGGAACCTCACTCCATTGCACTGTCCCAAAGTTGGTGAGGCTGTCCGGCGGCGTGTGACAGCCCATCTGTAGAGGTGGCGTCGGTCCCTTGGGGGGGCTGACTAGCCGTCGAGGTGCCCTGATGATGTTGTTCCGGGGCACCTCGCCAAGTACGGCACTGGCGGCACTCGCGGCGGCTTTTGTTTGTTACGGTCCTCCGCGTCAAGAAAAAGGTTACTGTGTCACACCATTTAATAATTATTTACGATTTTTTAATTTAATAAAAAAATCATTTAACAAACTTCTTGTAATTTCTTATATTTCTTTCATATCGCGCGCTAATCATTTCTTACGGATAAGAAATGTTAGCTGCTCGTCGCTGATTTCCTGAGCGAATATTGATATTTGAAACACCCGGGAATAGACATTTGACCCAAGGGGCAGTTACTTACTAACAGTAAATATCGATGCCTACTAAAGCGCAAGTTTAAGCTGAACTGTTGCCCGCGACGGTTGAAGCAATCCATCCACCCAATGGGCCGCCAGACTCTCACATTTCACTTATTCATTCCCGTTAGAATTACACACCGCCTTACATTAGTTTATAGTAGGTACGGTGTGCTGCTAGCCGTAGCCTGTAGCAGGCGACAGCTCGTCGCTTGCGCCGCCGCGCGCAATATTTGCGCAAGTGTCGCGCGGAAGCGAGATGAGTGCCTGACATAATGACTTATGTACAAACAAACAAGCGACACGTCATTTTTCACTTAGCACGCTTAGGGAAATCTATAATATTCCTGTACGTAGCTTTGTAACAAATTTTCCAACGTTTCGTACCTATTTCTGGATGAACACAGAATACTTTATCCGCCCATTGCTGGACTTGACCTCTTTCAATGAACACCGAGCGGGCCGATGTTGTGCTTCTCTTAGATAACTTGAAGCGACTGCCCCGCTGCGATCGTCCTACACTTGTAAGCTAAATCGATGGCAATATTCCTTCATCAAATAATTTGACATTCACAAGAACGTACCATACGTCTATGGCATTAGTATCTACATGTTTTTAATATCCGAATAATAGGGTATTAATTATTCTTTTATAAAGTAATTATATAATAATAATTCTTTTATAAATTTTACTACTATTAATGGCCATGAACATCTACATAATTATTATGCTGATGCGTCGCCTGCCTCCCCCCCCTCAATGGGCCACCGGGTACTCACAAACCACACGAAACACGACACTGTATTTCTTTATGGTGGTATTATGTGAGCGAGAGCTACCTCCCCGGTCGTGCCGGCCTAATTCCGTTGAGGATGTAGTGCCAGGCGCGGCAATAATTCGGCCTTAGCGCTGGTCTTCTACAAACCTCTAATCATCGCTATCTCTACTCCTCGCTCGCTCGCTCTGAGCACTCAAGAAACAGCCGCAGTAAAGTAAGTGCTACTTACGTATTTAAGGGCGTCGTCTCTCAGTAGTCGCAGCAGCCACCTGCAGACATCAACACCCGTGCACGCACACAGACGCGCCCGTCTGCTGTCACCGAACGTTGTTTTTGTCATGTTGTGTTCCTGTTGTTGTGTTGATCGAAGACTTGCACGAACCACCTTCAATTAACCACAAGGTTATTTATTTATTTTGGTTATAAAACGTTTTGCTATAATTTCGCATGTCAGTAATGAAAACCAGTTGTACATTTTTCTCAATTTTCAAAGGAGACAGAATACAAATATCTTCAGCAATAGCAAATAAAAATACCACCACACAATGAAAACGCCACACCACGGTCCTAATGGCGTATCAGGCTTATAGTTAATGGCTCGCGAGACTCACATATGTGTTACATAAGAACAGGCGAAGACCGCAGTTGAATAATAGCGTATACTTACATTATATAAAATTAATTTGTCTATGCTCACACATTGACAAATATCTTGTAACAATATGTACAAATCACAACAGGTTGCAATGATGATAAAGCAACAAGCGTACAAATTGTGCTAAGCCTACTCGTCATATCTTCGCACTCTTCCCGTTGCCGGGTCGAGGGGGGTCCAGATCGGAGCTTAGCTCCCTACTGGAGATGTGTTGTTCGAGCCTCGTCAATACGAGGCTGTGGTTGATGCGAGGTCATGTTGACCTCTGAGTGCGTATGCACATATGTTTATGTGCCTGGGCTATTGGTATCTTTGTACGATCGGCGTCTATCCATTTGTCGGGGCACTCACAGGTCCCAGAGCGAACCGAGAAACGTGTATGGTTCCACTCCTGTGATGGCCCTATGGACAGGCACCGAAACGCACGCTGTGTTTACGATACGGTGTATTGGTGGAAAAGTAAAGGTCAAAAGTCAGACGCGACAAACAGAAGAAAAGAAAGAAAAGAAAAGAAGGGTCCTGGCCGTGAAGTTGGTGTCACGGGAGAAGTGGCGGGCCGTATCCTTGCGGGAGCGTGGCAACGGGGTTGTCACGTCCCACTCGGTACCGCTCGTGTGGTGTCTGCGATGTCCGTCTGCAGCGTCCAGCGAGAGGGAGAAGTGTGTATGTGTATATAACCTGTGAAAATGAAATCAAATGGATTATTAGTATTTTTTTTTTCTAGCCTGTGTGGGAGGTATACGGAAAGTGGTTATCGTCCCCCCCCCCTCGGCAGGCTATATTTGTCCGGGGGGCCTGCGTGCCAGGGCGCGAGACCCCTGAGAGTTTCGTGCTCCGACGCGTCCGCCTTTTCGAACAGGTTGCTCGACATCCTGCCGACAAAGTCATCGAGGGGCTCGACGCGCAGGTCCCTGAGTATAGTATGGTTCCTCACAAACCTTGGAGCCTTGACCAGTTGCCGAAACACCCTGTTCTGAACGACACGGAGCTTCCGCTTGTTCGTATCGCTCAGCAAGTGATGCCAGGCAGGAGTCGCGTATGTTAGCCTCGATCTTATGTGAGTGTTGTAGAGTGCCATCCTCATTTTTAGTGGGATGGCACTCGCCCGCAGGAGTGGCGCCAGCCTGGCGGTGGCTGATCTGGCCTTTCTGATGGCGGTTTCGGCCTGACGAGCCATCGTGAGTCCGGAGTCTAGCACGACTCCCAAGTAGTTGGCTGTCCAGTGCCATGGAATCGCGACGCCCTGTACCTTGAGCGCACCGACGGTGTGCTAAGCCTAATTAAGCTAAGCCAACCCCATCTGTAGAGGTGGCATCGGTCCCTTAGGGGGTTGACGAGCCGTCGAGGTGCCCTGATGATTTGTTGTTCCGGGGCACCTCACAAAAAGCGGCACTGACGGCACTCGCGGTGGTTTTTGTGGGTAGTCGGCACTATAAAATGCCGTGAGCCCCACACTCCACTGGACTCCACCCAGGGCCAGTGGAGGCGCGTAAATAGGTTCCGCGTGAACAAATAAAAAAAAAACAAAAAAAGGTCCGTAATTGTCGTGATCGTCGCCAAGCCCGTCCCCGCCAGCGGCGAGGCAGACCTTCGCAACATGCACGTGTTTGTAATGATGGTAACTGATTTTGTAATAACGACGTTTCTCTTACGATTGTACGAGTTATCGGGAAGATGATATAATAATCATCATTTAATCGAGTCGAGTTGCGCCACGATCATCGATAACGTTATCTTAGAAGCCACGATGATATCTTGTCACAGGTAGGGCCTGAAAATATAAATTCATGTAGAAGAAATGTGAAGTTAAGGGTTGAGAAGTTCACGTTTTTTGCTTTCGTCCGGTTCCAATTTACGAACATCCCAAGAGACTATCTTCAAAAACGAACTGGAGTTCGTTTTTGAAGGTGGTCATTATTTTGTAGCAACAAAATAATGTATAGAACATTGTTCCATATATATAGTAGTATATATCATAGTTTTCGACAAATGATAGCCGCAGAGTTCTAGTCCCATCTAGGTCATAGATGTGGTAACATACTATAACAAGAATCTTAAATACATAATTTTTCTTAAAAGTGTAACATCTATAAAATTTAATATATGTGGACTCACCACACACCATGTTCGCCTAGCCCTAACGTAAGTACCGTAAGGACTTGTACCTCTGGATACCAGACAACGGGATATAATTAAGATTTTTATTATGAATACGTATAATACATATAATAAACATTTACGACCTAGGCGGGATTCGAACCCGCGACCTCACCTCGCGAACTAACCGCCTCGTTACTAACCGAGCCAGCCGGCCGTCGAAATAATAGAATATATAAGATATCATGTCTGACTGACTGATCCGTCATCGCCGAGGGCAAACTACTAGATTTAGGGACACGAAATTCGGTGAGTAGCGTCGTTTAGTTGAGTAGACCCACTAATTTAGAGAGACCTACTAATTTCTATGTAAATAAAATTTAATTTCTACACCAAAGAGAGATAAATAAGGGTTGAAATTTTGTATGAGAATCCGACATTATTGAAGTTAGAAGCATGAAACTTTGTCTTCAGGCAGACTATTTAATTTAATCGAAAAAATAAAATAAACAAAGCTTCATCGATTATCAACATGCAATTTTCAGTGTCCCATCACTACGGTGTAAGGGGCTTTCGGGTCATTGGAAAGTGAAAACTAAAGGTCAAAGCTTCCATTATAATATGAGCGTCGTAATCATAGTGCACTCGCAAATTAGTGCGGTCCGGGGTGGTACAGAGTGGCACAGGGAGTTACGGGGAGGTACCAGGACGACGAGTATTAGTGAGTTTATTCTTCGCGTGATAACGGAAACTGCTTTATCAGTTCTTTGTGAATTCTATCGGGCAAAGAAACACTCAACATAGCACGTTCAGTAGCCCGCTTATATAGTTCCTATAGTAATTTATATGGTTCCAGTTGTCAGCACATAGTTGAACAGAAATCATACAAAAAGTAGAAATGGAAAATATTTATAAAGAAACACATAACCACACACGTAGCTGACGTCGGCTCACGCTCAGGTGCTAAAGTGATTATCATTCAAACGTCACGCCACGAGACGAACCGAAAACAATGAAGCCCACGCTTTATTTATGTCGTGGGTTGATGTATAATAAATAGATTCACCAATTGTTTTTCTGACATAATGACTAAGAGAAATTGATAGCTACATCGCTTTCTCTTTATTTATTTATTTGATATTCATACATTTGAAAACCTGTAAAATTGTAAAGTTATTCATTGTACC
The DNA here is from genome assembly GCA_017140195.1 of Eumaeus atala. NCBI lineage: Eukaryota > Metazoa > Arthropoda > Insecta > Lepidoptera > Lycaenidae > Eumaeus > Eumaeus atala. The sequence goes on along the minus strand of JAFELO010001279.1, from coordinate 251,661 downwards.
TCCATGTTTCGTGTGTGTACGGCATTATCCTAATCCATAATAATCCTATTTTTAACTGGGTAGGTGCCACTGAATCATCATCATCATTATCAGCCCTTATCGGTTCACTGCTGGACATAGGCCTCTTTCAATGAACGCCAAGACGACCGATCTCCTGCTACTCGCATATATCCTGGACAGACTACTGCACGGAGATCGTATAAAAACTACTACTGAATCTTAACTGATAATTAAAAATTTTACATAAAAGATACACCTATAGATAATAAAATAGCAGAGTGAAGCAATGTTAAGGAATAGAACGAGCTAATTTCTTTTAATATGAACGAAAGTATACTTTTGTATTTTTGACTAATAGTCTGAACGAATAATCTCATCCTAATTCCGGTCTAATGAATTAACGAGAAATCTCAAAAAAAATTTGGTACGACACTGGAGCTGGATGAAAATATGCATGACACGTTGATGTCTTAAGTTTACGCGAATGTTAGTTATTAAAATGAACTACTTTTGCGAATTGTATCGCTGTTTATTTAGTTATTTAACTATTTCGACGTTTCAGAAGCGTTACAGCAACTATGGTCACGGGTGGACTAAGATGACAGACGTTTTTATGTTATAAGTTTTTAAAAGTTCCCGAAGAATTATAATTTCAGTTGTTTGGCGGCTTCAAATAAGTTTTCATTGATGCTCGCTTGAGAATATAGCCAATTTTATCAGTCACCCCTTTTAAATGTGCTAACCTTACAGGTAAGGGCTCGACGGTGGCCTGGTTTCACTCGGCTTCTGTAGAACCTAAAACTTGTTGTCTTGCAGAACTTGCTTGACGTGTTGAAGTTCGGCAGCCAGGTGTCGCTTGTCACAGATGCCTCGTGCTCTCTGAAACAAAGATTTACCCACGGTAGACAACTGTGTTGGATGGTGATGGGAATTGCCGTTTAGATACCTATCTGTATTGGTACGCTTTCTAAAAACCGTGCAACTGAAAGTGTTGTTGGGATTACGGATAATCAAAACATCTAGGAAAGCAAAAGAATTATTTTCCTCGAATTCCATTGTAAACTGTATTTTGGAGTCTATATTATTTATAAAGGACAAACTAAAATGTCTATACAGATTTTTTAGTTTTCCTTATCTCGCGTTAAAGAACATATAGCCGATATGAAACACCGACGTGTTAAAAAATCTGCGGTCTATGATCGTGCTGAAGTTAGCCCCTGGCATTAGACTTGATAAAGCGCAAATCCTCACTAGGGGACACCGATTCCTTCCAAGGATGATCCGTGAGGCTATTGAAATTACAAAACATCAAAATTTCAATAGAGAAGAAGGCTTCTTCCCTCTGCTTGGGACTCCGTAGTAAACATAATGAAGTCAAATGGTATGGTAATGGCAGAAGTAGTTTCATTGTGATGTGCTTGCCAGTTGTACTGTGTGATGTGCGTTGTGTAAGCTGATCGTCATTGCTAATCATTGATTTCCTTCTGCGTAAATACAATAAAGCTATGTACACGATATGTCTAGATATAACACATCGCGGCGCGCAGTAATTAACTGGCGACGCTATTTTTGATTACGTGATAATAGTGAGAAGCAGTTGCGATAGGCGACGGTCGAGAGACGGGCAGATCGGAGATACGCAGGCTCCGCCATGGACCGGAGCGTGCTACGAGATAAGGACCATATCAGTACCAGACAGCCGGTGCGACCACCTGAATGCTCAATGGTGGATTAACACTTCAGTCTCTTAAATAATAAATGACTACTTTCCTCTTCAGATTCACAGACTACCTCCTTCCCAAAAGTTTAAACTTTTGTCCGTTTTTTCTCCCGCTGCACAAGAGAAAAACTTGAAACTTTCGGCTTAGAAGGGAAGACGCCTCTATGCGAGGTATCGATTTTACCGTGACCTGGCAGTTAGCTGGTGTATTAGCGTACTGAATCAAACTGAAACAAACCGATACTTTAGTTCCGATCCGGAATTGAACCTGGAACCGCACGATCTACTGCTGCGGGGCCAGCCCCGCACGTGGCCGCATCACTCCCCGCGCAAGGAAACGGGTGCTCAAGTACCGGTCGTAACACGGGACTTATACGGAACCGCCTCCAATTTCGAAACTCACCATTGCGTTGCTATGGTAACGTAATTTCAATGAAAATAAGCAAACACTTGACACTAACCTTTTCCCCCAATTGAAACTTAACATCATGGATATATGGTTGAAATTCGAAAGACCGCAACAGTTTTACATTCATAACGTGCACTTAAAAGCTATTGAAGATAATATGTGTGATTTATGACAAATATTTGTTCAGAGGGACAGTCGAAGGTCGCAGACTTTTACTCCGTCTATTGTTGCAGAAACACAAACTATTCCGAAGGGATACGTGTATGATATAGGCTCCAATAAGGTACCACAGCAGATATTCAGCTATTTTCCTAGTACTCTACTGTACCGAACTACGTTTTCATTACCTTTAGAAATTATTTCCAAGAAGACAAATGTAAAACTAATCAGCATTCATTGCCGAAATATTTATGACGCAGTAACGGATTAAGCGAGCGTAGAACCGTTAGCAGATTACATCCAGGGCCTTGATTCATATAGCATGGCTGCCCAGGTCACATGGATGGAACCCTGTGGACCATTATATGGTCTTGATTGTACTGTGCAGTTACTTGCGGGGACCCGTGGCATTTTGAACTTTTATTCATCAGCGACTCGAGGTATCTGGCTGTGAGCTGCGCAACTGCTATTAAAATGGAGTTTTTTATGTTCCAAATCCGGGATCCGGTTTTTCCCCGCCGTCATGCATTAACTCTGGTCATGGCGCATTGCTGCCCCATAGACAAACTGGAGGGGGGATAGTCCACTTGTCTGCGTACACACGTTCGCGCTGTAGTATCACATCCGCTGCATTCGAAAGTTGACCAGCGTCACTATCACCGCTGATAAAAGTGCCCACCAAGTGTTGAGTCACAATTACCGTTATCTGTATATCATCAACATATATTTCGTGTTCATCAGAAGGTCCGCGTGAACACTTTCGTGCCGCATTCTCGGGCCGTCAAGAAAAGTAAAAGTAGCGCTTGTCGTTTGTGTGTTGTGATTTTGCATTTAATTCGTATTTCATTTCAACTTCCTGCGTAGCCCACTCAGTAGTCTTACTGATGTTATAAATGCGAAAGTTTGTACGAATGTATGTATGTTTGTTACTCAGTCACGCCACAAATACTGAACAGATTTTGATGAAACTTTGCAATGTTGTAGCTTACGTACTAAAATAACGCATATGCTATATCAAAATATAATTTATAAACGTGATTTTGTCTGTAGTACAAGCAGACAAAGTGCGGGCAGTCGTTGTATTTTATATATTTGTTGCTTTATCATAAAAAAACTACAAAACAGACTGGGATGCTCTGTACCACAGACAATATGGAATAGGTTCAATCTCAGGGCACGGCTTGTGTGCTTTAGATCTGTGTACAAACAGGCAGCACAAGCAGGCAACGAGCTGTCGTATCCGGTTGGTGACTACCGACGCGCGACGCCCAAACCCATCCGCGTGGAGGTCATGAGGTTGCCCTCTGCTCCCCGTCGCCTGCATTTGGCCACCAGACTCCCCTGAACCGCAAGAAAAGCAATAAACATTATAGCTGTTAATTCACGCCGGTTTTAGCGTCAGGAACAAAATACTAAAACCTGGCTTCATAGCCACAAAGAAGACGGCTCATACACAAAAGTAAGCATCCGATATAATAACGTTTTCAGGATAATGCCGAAACTCCCCAGACACGGCAGTGCCTCCGGAACGTTCGCTCAGTATTGTACTGGTAGCTTTCATGTCATCATTAGAAAAAAAGACAGCTTCTCTGGTGAGGACACGTCGGGAGTGTGGCAACACCCTGAGAGCAGTGGCGATGACCCGCAGGCGCCTGTGCAGGGGCACCTCGTGCGGATTGTCAGTCCCTTCGGGTTGCCTCTTAAGTACATGTCGCATGAAATGATTATTAATTTAATGTATAATATGAAACCTAGTTTAAGATAGTTATTAAATTTATTAAACAAATGCACCTGTGATGTCCGAAATAAATGCACCTGTGATGTCCGAAATAAATGCACCTGTGATGTCCGAAATAAATAAAATATTGAATTTGAACAAAAGTGGATCACCATCCACCATATACACGAATATCTACGTCGCTGTGATGCCTCGCGCCTCGCGCCTCGCGCCTCGCGCCTCGCGCCTCGCACCTCACGCCTCGCGCCTGGCGCATCGTCGCCGCTGCATACCCGAAGATGTGCCCACTGCGTTTATATCCACCAGGCAAAGGTCGCAGGTCCTTGAGAATCGACACACGATCATCATCTCACTGACGCGTACAGCAGCTGCGGAGTGTAGACGATGTAGGACAATATAAGAGATTGCTGCATTGTAGACAAATCGGGCCGGCAAGACATAGCAGGTCTCTGTCTCTGTCGAGAACCTTATGTGCATTTCGGGCGATTGGGCAGACTCTATTCAGGGATTTGATACTGCAGATGTTTATGGGCGCCGGTAGACATTAGTAAGGCACCAACGGCTCGTTTATACCCAATTTTCCAAAAAAAAGGCTACTCGAATTTCTCCCATTGCTGCTGCCCTCTCCAAATCGGACACGAAATTTATTATTGAACTATGCTCCGGCCCAATTTTACTTGGTACGTGTATGGCGATAAGAAAATTACTCTTCGTGTAGATATATTCTTATCCTCTCTGCATACTGAAACGCTCCAGAGGCGCGCGAGCCAGAGCACTTGGCGTTCCCCTCACACAACTTGTCCTATTTACTGAGCAGTCGCTGGTTCCATTGATGGACCGCGTAAAGACGCGGTAACAATGAATTTACATGAGAATGGGACAGATCTTCACATCTAGATAAATCAAATTAGAAATTGTACATGAATAATGAACGCACTAAAACATAATGCTAATTGCTAATGCTCTTGTTACGGCAACTTAATTGCAATGTACTCTGTTCATCTTACTGATTGTCTAGTTTTGGATATCAAAGGAGACTTCCTAAACGGTAAAAGCCACACATACATCCGCTTACACATTACACTTGGCGGCGTAGTAGAGCCTTGTAAATATACTAGAAAGCCAACGCGCATTCGGTACCTATAGATGCATTTTGTGCGGATCTTTATGGACGTTCACTTCAGCTTAATCATTCCTTTAATATAAATGGAAAGTTAAAGTAAAAAAATCAAAAGCCAAGGTGAGCAGTGTGGCAATTAAGATTTTTTTATGGTAAGTGTACTTAGGTCAAAGGATGGATTGACCATATCGGATGCATAGCTTCACACACACACACACACACTCTATGCGCGACCGGTCGAGGACGCACACTTAATTACGATCGTCGCCATCTAGAATGAGAATCGGTTCAATTTTAATACATTTATAACATCCGACAAATCGTGTACCGTGGTGCAATGTAATTTTACTAGGGCAATTTTTTTATATATTATATACAATGTGTTGCACATATCATGGAAAATGTTAATATAGATTTTAGTGTCATAGTTACTCAAACCTGTGCCAGTGGTTTCACCCGCATAAAATCTATACCAGAGAGAACCACTTATTATTCCGGGATACAAATATTTTTTATATATATCTTCGCCAAATTTCATCCAAACCTAGTCAGTTTTGCGCAAACGAACAAACATACATTCAAATTTTACAATTTATCGTATTATCTGGATAATAATATGGTCGGACATGCATACTTGTCAGGTCCGAGCCTCCAGGTCTCTCCCTGACGAAACCGATGATCTCGAGCACGAGGCTATCACGAGCTGTTGTGGTATGCGATGGGCTTTTTGTTCCATGTGAAATAATTCCCTTTTCAGGAGGGATCGGGTCACGGATCAGGTAGCCGCAGCAGTTCATGAATCCGGGCACGTCATCATAGAGACACATGCATGCAAGGTTTTAGTTAGAAGAAGAAAAATATTTATTTGACCAGAACAAAAAATATATTGACAATAATTTAAGACAAAACAATAAAGTCAGACACATATTGTGCCTTCAGATTGCGCCAAAGTGGTTAGGTCCGGCATAAGCTAAGTAGGCGCGCAACTGATGGTTCCTAGCACCGGTTTTCAGCCTCGAATTAGTCCAATTAGTATTGAGCGTCCCGTGTCCACCTGACACAGTGCGTAAAAGCGTTGCCCCATAAAACGACGAAACAGGTAATGTACACCTTGTGACAGGTGTCCCGTAGATAACAAAACATTCGATTTCACCGACAAAAAATTTAAACTGAACTTCTGCCAAGTACTGTGTAGAACATCCTGATTTTTTTTGTTATAAGAAAATGATTGTTATTGCCTTACCATACGGAGGTACAACGACATAATGGCAAGCCTGCGCCGTTTTTGTCGCGATCATTTGTGTTGCCTTCCTGCACACGGCCTCCCCGGATTATTTGGGCAATCACATAGTACAGTCGATTCGGACCGTTCCAGAAAGAAACAATTATTAGCACCTTGTCACATCGTATGTCGGTATCAAATGTAAAACAAGACGGTTTCGATGTTTCGATTTATCGTGATCTTATCGTGTGCGCACAGCAAGTCGCATGCGGTGAGTTCATGTATATTATTTAGTGTAGTGTCGATCTGCGTCCAGCACTAATGGAAATTATCGGTATATTTCAACTTCATCGGAAGTATGCATAGAATTTGATGCTAATATACCGATACATCTACGACAAGGACGGTTTGTTTTCACTCTGCTGCGGTATCCTGTGAGCGAGAGGTACCTCCGCGGTCGTGCCGGCCAATTCGGCTACAATGCAACATATCACTAACTCTTACAAAGGGAGAAAGAGCAAAACGCCACGATTATGATTCTGTCTCCCAGATGATGTACCAGCGCTTCATCTTTCGGGCGCGGACTCCCAGCTGCGACCTCACTTGGACGAGACTCTTGGTCACCAGAGAGTGCGCCCAGTGGGTCGAAGAGCGTTTCCTTCGAGTGAACTAAACCGTTATCGCCACTCAAACGCTGTCCCGTAGTCATCACACTGTCGTGCTACTGCCTGTTACTTGTACAAAACACGAGAAAAGCTTAGTAAGTAGTTAAGTGTATGTCATTCATAAGTTACAAGAATTCCAAGTTTCATCAAAACCTATCCATCAGTCCGTCCAAACTTTCGCATTTATAACATTGGGAGCCGGTAAGTATAGAATATAGATTGAATTGAAATCTATATCTGATCGATTTTCTCAAAGTGTATTTAGCGAATTTATGCGGTTATCACCAATGCACAACGGGATAGTTGCCGAGGAAGGTTGAAGTGTATGATGGGGCCGCTGCATTTCGCGGGCAAAGGCGGGGCGGAGAGCAGGTTGATAAAGTAATAAAAAGACATCTACATATATCTTCATCATCATCATTTTCAGCCCTTATCCGTCCACTGCTGGACCTGGGCCTCTCTCATGTTCGCCAAGACGACCGATCACCGGCTACTCGCATCCATCCCGGACCTGCTACTGCACGGAGATCATCTCCTCGGCTGGTGAACGGTCGACCAACACTTCGTTTTCCTGTACACGGCCTCCGCTCCAGAACCAGTGTGTGAGCAGCCCATGCCACTTCAGCGAGCCTATTTATATACATTTAGTGCCAATTAATTATTCATTTAATTTGTGCGAGTAGCTTTTAAATTATAACATAATTATATGTTTGTCTGACTAGCGATAGTCAGCTGTTGCACAACTCAATTGTATTGTAACCTCTAATTATGATAATTTATCTCGCAAGTTCATAAGAATAGTTGCGGCGCAACAACTGTATACATTTGGTAGCCCACCAACACAACCTCCTGGTTACATTTACCTATACTAAACGGCGCAAGCGGGGAAAACGAGCAGTCGAATACTCGTTGGCTGTCGCTGTCCATACACATGCGCTAATGGGTTATGCATGTGCATTGTCCCCCTTTACGCCGTGCCCCCAGTGGTTCACCGGACTTCTACAAACCGCAAGAAATGCGATATCGCGCTGGTACATTGGACCTGTACAGTACAAGTTCCCCGGACGTGTCAGCCCCATTTTTCTACAAATCAGCCGGGATTATCAGCGCCTATCGGGTGACTGCTGACACACAATGACCCAGCGGCTACTCCACAGAAATCTTGATCCCGTCTACCTAAATTCCCACTACCAATTATTTATTCCCCGAAAAACTATACACGAGGTGTACAAACCCTGTTTACCCCTGTAATACTCCAATAGGTTACTGCGCAATATTAGCGTAAACATTGTTAATGAAACAGGGAAGGTTGACTTTTTCTTCATTTCGAGGGGAAATGCATTTACGCACTGCCACCGGACCTGGGTGGGATCCGATAGCTGTGTGGGACTATCGGCTTATCAAATACCCACTAAAGCCCGCAAAGACGCCATCTCCTGTTGCTCCTAGGCCCCCTATTCTTATAAGAGGGGTACCGAGAGGGATTCCTCCGTCTGATCTTTAAGCCCCCTCTTCTTATAAGAGAGGTGCAAAGATCCCCCTCGGTTCAATTGGCTTCACCTAGGTTCACCCCATGCTACTAAGCCCCACCGCCACGACAAAGCTTGAACCATGGTGGGGAGGGAAGGTTCACTTGTGGTATAAACGACTAACGGGTAATTTGCAGTTGCAACTCGAAGAGCGGCTTTGTTAAATACATCCGACTGAAATAATCTTTTGTACTTTAACAAGTGTAAGGTCGTGGAGAGGCGGTGCAAGCGGCCCGTGACCGTGAGCTGTGGCCCTCCCTAGAGGAGGCTTACATCTGGTCACAGGCCTCCTCCAGAGCGTGCGCCAGTGCTGGCATTCTCCAATGTCTTCTGGTTGCTTCATTTCAATTTCAGAAACATACTCTATGAGGCAATTGAAATATATTTTATAAATTTGCCATTTTACATTTATTATTTTACTTTTAATATGGGCACAACTCTTAAGGACAACCTGTACGTAATAGGTATCATGACGAAATCCGAATAAACAATCAGTTAAAATATAGATATTGTAATCCCATGATATATAAATATCATTAAGATAAGACTAAGATCGCAAATGATTGAACACACATTCGGTTACAGAATTACGGTATATTATTAAAATGTGCATAATTATCGAAGAGAACGTTCATCTTGACCTCGCAGTACTGTGTTATATTCAATCCCATCAAAGGTATAGGAGAGAAAATAAAGAGCCAAGTTCAATACCAAGTACGTCTTGAGGATTTAAAATATGCGACTATTGATGACTTACAAAAGAATTTGTTTCAAAAAAAAGTTAGGGTTGAACCGTTAAAGGCAAAGCGATGACGTTTAAAAAGAGACTTTTAAACTCCCATTTTAAATAAAATATTTTGATTTTGATTGAGAACAACGTAAGAGCCAAGTTTTGTCTAGAACATACTTAGATTTTAGATATCTACTTCAAACCACAGATCCGACGAGGATAGTTTGGTGATAAAATCTTAGAAAATATTATAAAAGTGACGTAGACTTATGTACAAGTTCTGTAAAGGAAATTACCGAAAAACGAGAATTATATATACACATATTATATACATATTATAAATCAATAAATAAATAACTTTTTATTTTATTTATTCATGTTTTGTTGTTAGTAACATCTAGATACATATTCATTAATAATTTCAATAATTAAACCGACATAATAATTTAATTTAATAAATCACAATCAAAATTATTAAAATCACAAACTTAAATTATAGTACATTTAAATTTAATTGATTCTTACAATAGATAGATTTATCTAATTTTAATATTAATTCGCTTTCGGCACCTGCCACACTTAATCATTTGAGTGTTTGTCAATACGTGAGCCATGGAGCAGTGGTTCATGTACTGACAATCATATCTTTATTTTTACATATTTTCGGTTCAATTTAAGAAATCAGAATAAGTATTATTTCATTGCAATACCTACTTACAAACATCGCCGCGCGCGCTGGCATCGCCTTTTGCAGGTCGGCTCCTGTACTTGTCACGTGATCCTATCTGCTGATTTTATTTTACGTAAATCGCTAACAAATTATTGATTGCATAAAATTTTTCACTTTTCTACTAATTTAGTTAATCTTAACTGCTATTTTGCGAAAATGCTCTTCAATAGTCCTGTCTATCTACACACAGCACGCTGAATAGTATTTTGGGTGTACGCGATATAGCACTCGGCTATATAGCATGGGTGTTGATAGCCATCCATGTTATGTGTTCATCGTGGGCATTGAAAACACCCCTCCTATGAAAGAGCACTCCTCAGTGAACATTACGCGAGTTATGAAGTCTTAACTAAGTAAGCTAACGTTGCATCGCCGTCTGCAACGCCTTCGTTCTTTGGAAGCGCATGCAGGTGCTCGTAGACCATGCGCGCACACGGCGATGTACATACGATTGATCACCTTACTTTACGTCTATATATAGTGCGGTATAGTAAATATGACTCGATAATTACAGCTACTGTTTCATCTTTATGCGTATTCACCCAGGCATGACAGATTATTGTTCAGCGCAGTGTCACGCAGTTATAGTTCTATTGTGGTCTGCTTAAGAGTCCCGTACCGTCGCGTCACACCGCTGCGTCAGTTTTAGCTTAGTGCACCCACGCCTATTCACCGCCCTAAATATACACAATATTTTTCACACGGACACCGCGTGCCGTGAGAAATCTAGTAGCACGTGCAACAAACTACCCGAAGCTGTTAAAGCTTTTTTGTTTGAACAATTTAAATAATTGTTTCATTTTAATCTATTAACTTGCCTTGCTAATAATCGATTTTATCGAAATTTTTAAATATAATTATTTGTAAAAAAAATTTTTTTTTATCATAAAAAAGTAAAACAGGGATATCAGTAGACGTTTGAGCCGAGAGCTTTGAATTGTGGACCAGCTAAGGATATTTAGTAAATATATCCAATTTCATGTAATCAGGTTTAGATCTAGACTTAGCTCAAATGGTTTGCGTATTAGATACGGAAGTGTGTCACCAATTACGTTTTCTTTGCACTTGGCTGGGCCCGCTACCGCGTGGCGTACATCGATGCGATCATTAGAGATATATAAAACAACAGTAGACCGGCGACAGGACGAACTTGCGAAATGTTCATTCACATAACAACGGAACATGCTGAAGGTTGACGGTTGACTTTCATAATTATGTATATTTGTCGGCTGACGCAGCTGGTGACGTGGTTACAGTTGCAGGTTCGGGCTCAGCTCAAGATGGTGTATACTTTGTTTATAAATCTACTAAAGTCTAAACTCACTCATGTCATAAATGCGAATGGTTGTAACTGTTTGTTATAACACGGGGTTAGATTCGGAAACAGTCTGGACTCGAGACTAACGTATTCTTCCCGAAGGAGTGAAAGGTTCCCTTGGACAAAAATATACACAGGTGAAACCGTGGGACATCGCTTGTCTTGAATATATGTAATAAGTTAAAAAGTCTACTTCTCACTTCCTCACCAGAACCTCAAGATAAGCGGCTCAAGCCGACTTTCTTATTAAAAAAAGGTCCAAAGGAGTAGAGGTTTGGCGGAAACACTTGGGATAAGTAACAGTACACACAGTTCGTACAAATCAATGACATATCGGTGGGACACATTGCTGCGTTACATTGGATTTGTCACTGATTTTAAAGGTTCATATAATCGTAAAACGTCAAGCCCATTGTCTCCCTGTCCCTCTGTCCATCTGTATGTCACAAACATTTTACTCGGTGATAATGAGTACTATGGGTTTGAAATTTGGAAGTAGGCGTATATATATTTGGAAGTAAAGTTATGAAGGGTAGCGGTCCATAGATGTAACTGCAGGGGGATAAATATTTATTTACGAGAACACAGACGGGAGGGGTGGGGTCATCGAATAGGTTTTTCTATACGGTATGTTTTGTGATATATTTATTTCTAAAATGATACAAAAGCGTGCCCGTCCCCCTCCAGCTCGTAAAGTACCATGCATTAATTAGAAGAACCGTTATAGAACTTAATAAAAACTGCAAACGAAGATTGGTTTGAATGAAATCGATTTGGTAGTAGAGATATGGGATTGTTTGTATTTGCTGTTACGGAACCCTACATAGACGAGTCCGACTCGCTCTCTTTTTACATAATGTGTAAATCTACATAATCAGCTCTAACAACAATCGAATGAAGTTAGGATCTTAAAACATAAAAATGCAGTTTTTCAGCTTTCTAAGTATAGACTTTCTCAAAATATTTTAAAACGATTAGCGTAATATTAGTTGGCCGTTCACATTCCACCACCATCATCAGCATCTGCATCATTTACCGGTCAATTCGAATCAGGGTTTAATATCGTCCACCGGCGCGTGACCTACAATTCAAACTTAAAAGGCATTTCATTTCGTAACAGTATCGCTCCCAGGGGCCTCTGATCCTAGACAGGTCCCGTCTTATCGCTAAGACCAAGTACCGCGGCACGAAACGCGACAACGTAGTTGTCATTATGCTAGTCTGTAAGCAAGAGGTGACAGGCCCAAAATTGATCTTAGGAAGGTCTTTGGATGTAAATTCGGCGTGTGATCGAAGAAGTCTCAGCGTACCGAGAGACAGTGGCGTAACAGCAAGAGGACGAGTTGTCACGTCGCCAAGTGCCACGGGCCCGGTCCGAGGGGACCCGCTCAGAGCGCAGCGCCCACGGGTGGGACATGACAACAGCTTCTCTATATCTATATCCCGCATTTGTGCTCCCAGCAGTGGTATCAATCGTATTTGTTTGTGATATTCATTTCACGAGATAAAATTTTTTGCTTTCGGACAGGATTTCTTCTAATTATTTCTCTTACTATTTTAACAACCTTTTTCGTGCGAAAGCTTCGTGGACTGTCAGATCTTTCTCTGTCACAAACAAAAGAAGTCTCATTGCACCTATTAATAGCCCGGTATACAAACATTTGGCTAATACCAATTGTAGGGAGAGTTTTAAAAATTGTATTGGGCTCTATGCCTACTTTGTGTAATGCAATCACAGCTGTTTTGTTCTCTTTACCACTATACTCCATTGTAATCTCGTAAAATATTCCACAACGTATTGGCGACAAAATGAGAAAACAATGAACAATCGTTTAAAAATGTCAGATTATAAATTCAAATGTAATATTTTTTATTATATAAAAGTATTCAGGGCCATTCAAATTGCTATAATCGTAGGTTTCTTACCTTCACTTGATATGTCGTTAAGTTTTAAAAATAATGGTCATTGAACGCATTTTGAAATCGTACGTAAAACAAATATTGACACAAGAACGCTTCTGCTTAGAGTGCAAGCACTTCGCGGACGTGACTGGAGATATTTTGGCCACGCTCAAACGTCTATCGTCGTGATGTTTATTATATAATACATCATTACTTCTATTTATTTGTGAGGGATGAGAACAGACCAGTGACCGATGGAGTATTATGTACCTACGTCTCACTTTCTAAGCGTTTGATTGATGGCTATGCGCACGCATTACAGCGGCGGTGGTTGGTGTGGAAGATGATGGTGTGAATGGTCAGGCGTTCTCTTGGCATTTCTTTTTGGGGACGCTAATTCTCCTAAGATATGTGTTCATATTTTGTATCATTTCGACATTTCTATTCAGATCACTGCCATACAGGACACAAAGATCCGTAGAACGACGTCCTCGGGCGTTGCGGACACAATCAGTTAGCGCGGAGTGTCACAAATCTAGCGGAGAAACTTTTCAGTTCCTGCTAGCTCGGTTCGTATGCAATTTAGCAAGAGTGCTGAGGGCGTTGGCGCCTGCGCCTTGCACCTCGCGCGTTTTGTAACCACACGCTTTATTTAAAAATATTTCGTAAACATTACGCCACGTTACGAGTAAGTGAAGACGTTCTAAACAAAATCCCATCAATTTATATTGCGTTTCGTACGCCAATTATGTGTTAGCAACCCGCGAGTCACCGGCGCGTGGTGCGCAGGCGAGAGGTCGTGGGTTCGAACTACGTACCCCACTAGTGGGAAAAACTGGCGAAGCCACAGTATTCATTTATTTATATAATATACACCAATAATATGAATACACTTTAAAAATTTATGACCGAGAGTACAATTTTAATGCATTTGTAACTAATGCTCTAAAGTTATAAATCTAAACATTGCTGCTTTATACAAAAAAAAAAGTTACACCCTCATCATCATCATTCATCATTATCGGTCCACTTCTGGACATACCTCTCTCAATGAACGCCAAGACGACCGATCTCCTGCTACTCGCATCCATCCCGGGCCGACTACTGCACGGAGATCGTCTTCCCACCTGGTGAACGGTCGACCAACACTTCTTTCCCCTAAGGGCGGCCTCCACTCCAGAACCTTACTATCCCATGTGTCATCTGCTCTTCTGAGGGACACACTAACTGTGTATATTATGTTATTCCAGATTGTTATTTATATCTGTGTCAAAATTCATCCAAATCTGTTCAGTACTTTTATGTGGAGGAGTAACCATTATAATACCTAATTATATATAAACTTTAGATTTTTACTTTTATTTATAAAATAAGTAGGATTTAAATTAAATGAAGAAAGTCAGTTTTCAATGAAGTCAATCACATGATTTTACAGATAATTAAATTCGCCTTTTTGTTTTAATAAATAGACACGTGTTTTTGCATGTCAACATGATAATATTTGTGATTATTTTAACACACGTTTAGTGTCAATCTGTACAACGAGTTGCATCTGCTGCGTTGGAAACAACCGATTCGGCTCCACCTTTGCACCTGGTTCTATTGTTATCCTCTCTTTGTAACAAATTAATTAGCTGCGCCACGCGTCACAGACAAAACCACGTGCAAAAATTAGTATTTCTCTAGTTTGTGCTATT
>JAFELO010001279.1:212147-235770 GCA_017140195.1 Eumaeus atala | reverse complement strand
TGGAGAATGGTCAACGAGTATATTTCACGGCTTCGAATGCTACGCAACGTGCTGAAACACCTCCAGCAACTACATTGACCAGTTTTTTTGCAATCTGCCAAAGCCATCAGTTTGCACGAACTTTGTTTTACTCGGAGGTGCCACGTTATTATACTTGGAATGCTTCATCCAAGAATTTTCAAAGACGGAAGCAAGGTGATGCGGTTCCTGGGTATCCAGATGTGTGTTCTACTGATGCTCTTGGTCGTATGTATACAGTTCATCCAGAGAATGATGGATGGTTCTATTTGCGGTTGTTGCTGGTAAATGTGTGTGGTCCAACTTCATTTGAGACACTACGAACTGTTAATGGTGTAATATTCCCAACATATCGTGCTGCATGTGAAGAATAGAACTTATTAGAAAACGATACCCATTGGGATACGACAATCGCTGAAGCCACTATCTCTGCATCTCCAAGTCAGATACGCACATTATTCGCTGTCATAATTTCGACATGTTTTCCATCAAACCCATGTAACCTGTGGCACAAATACAAAGATAGTATGTCAGAAGATATTTTATATCAAAGTCGTGTCAGTTCCAGAAATCACGATATTGAGATGAATGAGGAGATACATAATCGTGCTTTACTCTTGATCGAAGATATGTGTTACCTCATGTGTGGTAATTTATTAATCAGGTTAGGAATGCCAGCGCCAAATCGTGAAATGAATGACGCATTTAATCGGGAATTGGAACGGGAACGTGAATATGATCACCAGGAATTAGATTTAGTAGTTCAAAGGAATGTACCCCTGTTGAATTACCAACAAAAGCAAGTTTACGATACTTTAATGAAGGCAATCGCTGATGAAAATGGTGGTTTATATTTCCTAGATGCCCCTGGTGGAACTGGCAAGACATTCCTTATGTCATTAGTTTTAGCCACTGTTCGGGCGAGATCCAACATAGCGGTTGCAGTTGCTTCTTCTGGAATAGCAGCCACATTGTTAGAAGGATGCCGTACGGCTCATTCAGCATTCAAATTACTGTTAAATCTTCAAACTATTGAAGAACCAATGTGTAACATTGCAAAACACTCAGCAATGGCCAGTTTTAGCGGCATCGAAAATCATCATCTGGGACGAATGCACAATGGCGCATAAACGTGCATTAGAAGCACTTAACCGAACATTAAAAGATTTACTCAATGACTCGAGATGTTTTGGAGGAGCAATGAGTTTACTATCTGGCGATTTCCGCCAAATACTGCCAGTAATTCAAAGATCTACGGCTGCAGATGAAATAAACGCTTGCCTCAAATCGTCAAATCTATGGCGCTTTGTGAAGAAACTGCAGCTGACAACAAACATGGGAGTTACATTGCTTAATGATATATCTGCTGAAGATTTCTCGGAGCAATTGCTGACTATCAGTAATGGTCAAGTACCTGTCGATGAATCGAGCGGATTAATATCATTTCCAAATAATTTCTGTAATTTTGTCTCATCAAAAGACGAACTTACCAACAATGTATTTCCAAATATTATTTCTAACTACAAAAATAATGAATGGTTGAGTGAGCGAGCAATTGTAGCGGCTAAGAATAAAGATGTAGATGACCTGAACTACATAATTCAAAATAAGATCATTGAAACAATGCATTCATTCAAATCTATTGACTGCGTCACAAATGAAGATGAAGCCACCAACTATCCAATTGAATTTTTATACTCTTTGGACGTGCCTGGCTTACCACCGCACAATTTACGCCTAAAGGTTGGCTCCGTAGTAATCATGCTTCGAAACATAAACCAACCAAAACTGTGCAACGGTACGCGTTTGGTGGTCAGTAAATTGATGAACAATGTAATTTACGCTACGATAATGATAGGAAAATTCAAAGGTGAGGAAGTTCTCATTCCGAGGATCCCGATGCTCCCAACCGATATGCCGTTTGAATTTAAAAGACTTCAATTTCCGATACGTCTTGCATTTGCCATGACCATCAACAAATCACAAGGCCAATCCTTAAAAGTTTGTGGTTTAAATCTAGAACATTCATGTTTTTCCCATGGTCAATTATACGTGGCATGTTCACGGGTCGGAAGACCATCTGCGTTGTTTGTTTTTGCGCCTGATAATAAAACAAAAAATGTCGTGTATCACAGGGTACTTAAGTGAAGAGTAACCTATGTACTAAAATACAGAAATAATAATGAATGATTAGTGTAGTTATTTAATTATTTTTTTTTTGTATTTTTTCCAATAAAAAGAAAACACAATCTGCTTATTTATTGCCATTAAGGCGGAACAAAGTTCGCCGGGTCAGCTAGTGTTTAATAAAAACGTATTTTATACTTTTCCATTAAAAACGTTTTTAATGTGATTTTTTTCACACTGTGCTACACTTACTATCGTTTCTATTTCCCGCATGACGTGACGCAGGTACCGCACACAACTTGAAAGCGATTGATTTGGCACAAATATTGTTTATACAACCAAATGAGCATTGTCCTGCGTTAGCCAAACAATTTTAACATTTGCTGCAGATAGTCGGTATGCCGTAAGTACTATTATGTCTCGCCCTTAGTCATCGGCTAATTCGCCCATATGATGCCAGCAGAAACTAAGCAACCGCACAAAACGTGCTGGTGTAGCTGTCAGTTCGCGCCTGTAGCACGTGAGCGAGAGGTACCTCGGTCGCGCCATATTCGGCGTGAAGGTGATAATGAAACATGGCGCTTCCTCTTGCTAATCACCATTTCTTGCAAAATCTATTCATAAACCATTAAATATTATAATCGTTTCAATTAATAGTTGTCGTGTTACGACGCAGGATCGACGGTGGAACGAATTTAATTATGCCTATTTGGTAACTCTTGTTTCCTTTTAACTTTATGATTTATATAATAAATAGCAAAAGTAGTGTCTTGTTATAGAATAAGTTTGCGAACGAAGGGACCCACACGCTTCATTTGCTTTACCTGGCAATGAGCAGTTGCATCATTTTGGTGACTAACTACGCACATCAGCTGGGGCTGGCCTGGCCACCCTCACTTATCATGACTTGTACAAGTAATTAAGAACTTGTATTCTCACTAGTTTCCGATATCACGCGATCACGCGTCTTATCGGACATTCTTCTCCTATTGTTCTCTTGATTAAGTTCGTAGCGGGTCCCAAAACAGTTTTAGGTTTTCCCTCGGGCTCCCTGCGATTATATCAAAGGGTCATTGTCATTGCTACTCGATCCTGGCAACGCAGGAGTAGCAGTGGTTGGAACGAGTGGTAGCCCAACCCTGTTAAAAAAATACACGTGAATATAAAAGAGAAAAAGGATATAAAAGGAAAAGTTAGTGCCGTGTATGGTGCACGACAATCGATCCACCTGTGCAGCGGAATTGGGCGCGCACGACCGGGGAAGTACCTCTCGCTCACTTGATAACGGCGTAAAGTGACAGCGTCGCCGTCGCGTTTCGTGCGGTGGGCGTGTGTGTCAGTCTCGTAGTCAGTGGCCCATTGGAGGGGGAGGGGGGATGTTGTCTCGGTGTTCATTGAAAGAGGCCTGTGTCCAGCAGTGGTCCAATAAGGGCTGATTATGATGATGACTTGGATATATTTAAATTTACTGTAAAGACATTGAGTGATATGCACGGCGCGTATATGAGCATAGTTCATAATTAAAATATAATTATAAATTGGCAAGCATTTAGTTTCGTCACGATGCGATGCGCGGTCGTGCTACGAATAGGTGTTGTCCAAACTGCGGCCCTGCTCAGGTTATCACGCGCAAGGTCACTTGAGTAACGGACCACGCGACTACGCGACTAATTCGCTATTCCGCGGGTGCTGAGGTCAAAAAACAACCGCGTCTTAAAGTGGCTCTGTGGCAATGAATGTTCCTGGCCTATTTCGGTCGGTCATCATCAACAGCAGCAGCCAGAAGACGTTACAGACTCTGGACACGGGCGTACCCAAAGTAGCGTTACAGTTCACGGCCTCCAGCCGCCGCAGCTCCTCACCATCTTGACCAGGTCATCAGGCCACCGGGGTCCGGTGGGACAGGGTCATATGTCACAGTTTTGTTGGTTCCATTTTTATAGAATTTTTGGTGGATTAATAATTCTCTTTACCTACCCCATCGGGGAGCGGTGTGATTAATAGGTAGTCCAAGTGGTGATTCGGCTGCAAAGTCACACTCGTGACAAGCAATTGCTACGCGTATCGTGTGATTTGGGAAAGTCTGGAATGGGAGAAAAGTGTCAATTGGGTTGTGCAAATGTGTTTAGAAGATAGAAACCAACGCAGGTTCTCTACAGCGCGTGATTCCTGGCAGCTGCCGGCTGCCGGCTCCTGCGAACTACCTCCATAGATATAGTCGATGGCGATGATGAATGTACTGTCACTCCTTGATGGAAATGCATGTTAATTTGTAAAAACAATAATTGTGGAAAAAGTATATACCAGTCCCCGTAACTGTCCATTGTCTACATGAGAAATATCATTATCTTTATCACCATCATAAGCAGGAGAAGACGTCCTCCGCCGCAAGCCTCTAGTCACCTGCATCTGGCGGAGAGCTTGCACGGCGCACTAGCTATGAACTAGCAATTCGCCGCGGCTTGAATCGCATAAACTCTATGCCGCCAGTGGCCAATTCGACTGAAATACAACTCTGAAGATACCTCCTTCCAACACAATACCTTCGACATCCCAACACCAGTTAACAATTGTATGTACGAAACTTTTAGAAATAGTGTTATCTTGTACCGTAACTCTGCTGCGGATGATTATAACGATCATTATGAGATAGGGGGGCTGGAGAGGGCCGAAGTGAAGTGGAGGCACCCTGCAATACAACATGAGCAATGTCATCGTAGCGAGCGGCGACAATCAGACACGCCGCAAACGCAACATAGATATTGCGACCTGTTTCTGCCGCGTCGGAACACGTATTCAAATATCACACGAATTTTCGAAGCATCCATCTCTCTTGTCTAAGCTGAATAAAGAAAACAACTGAAAGTCGATATGTTGCACATTTTTTAAAAGAGGAACTATGTAGCCTGTGAAAGAAGTTTCACTCAAATCATAAAGGTTATATTCGAAGTAAATTTGTAGTACCAATTACAATAAAATAGCAATTTCATACTTTTCAACCTCTAATGTGTTACTAAAGAAATCGCAGTAAAGAACCTTAGACTTAGTGCGACGTATTCAAGGGATATTCCTATATCTCTTGGCAACGTCAAGCTATTAGTTACATTCGGCTATGATATAGTGATTTCAAGACCTTTATCTATTAACACTTCTTACCACTTCTGGATAAAGCCGCATATCCATAAACGCTTACAAGCTGCAGCTCTGTGAATTATTACTACTTCTTCAACCAGTGTCCACCTATTTGTCAGTGTAGGTCTCTTCCAAATCTCTCCATCGCCATTGCACAAACCCGTCAAAGCTAAAACTTAGTGATGTTAGGTCCAGAACGATAAGGTAACCTATTGGACAGGCACAGTGGCATTTAATCCATTAGGGCAAGGTTTGATTCGTATTTGGTACAAACATTGTTTACAACAATAAAAAGATCTGGTAGTTGGAAGGACATTCTCCGGTTGAAACATTTGTTCTGATCGTGATCTCTATAATGTTAACGTGTGCTCCGATTTTAATAATGTCTTGAATGCATTCCCGTTGGCAATTGAAAAAAAATGACTGAAGTTGTGAAAACGCACCGATATTAACCATGTGAAAAGGTGTGTGGCGCAAGTGAGAGGAAGCGGAATGGTCTACCTCTGCCTTTAATAACACTTTACTGAATACTGATACATGTTGTTAAAGTGATTTATTTTATGATAATAATCTACTGTCGTACGCGATGCCTTCGACGTTGTGATATTAGAGAGGAGAACACAACATTCCGTCCAGCAGCCGCCCCGTCTGCGACTAGCTCTAAGGATGTATTTCAGGCGACAAACAAGTAAATGATCCTCACGCATTTCTCTACACGCCTACAAGTGTTTTGTTATTCAGAAATAGAACATTGTCTTTGTAGTATCGGCGGATAAATGAGCAATCGTTGCCTTTTTACGACTACTGACGCCCACAAACATCAGTATAATTACTATGCCGATGATTTGCCCTCCTTTTCACCTCACTCTCAATTGGCCATCGGCTACTTACAAACTGCACGAAGGTGCCGCTCTATGCCGTGTGACCTTACTAAAAAGATTATTAAAATAATTAAAAAAGATAAATCTTTTTACTAAAAAGCACTGAAAAGATAAAAATAATCATCACCGTAGACAAGTATAAATCACATGTGATATCTATCGATGTCGATAAATATCAAATGTATGTTTATGTCGGACGAAAGTCCGGTTTTTTTTATTTCGTACGGTGGTGTTTGAAAACTTACTAAGTCACGACTGGCCTCAAGGCCCAAACGTGTTAATTACAGCACCCGCTTCAGCGGCTGCCTAGCGGCGAGTGCGGAGACGTTAAAACATTACATGTATTATAAAGTTGCATTTATCTCTCTCTGCGGTGGTCACAATGAGGACAGCCTCACAACTGCGAGCTGGCAGCGCACGGAGCTGCCTGGCGGCGAGTGCGGAGACATTATCTCTCTCTGCGGTGGTCACAATGAGGACAGCCTCACAACTGCGAGCTGGCAGCGCACGGAGCTGCCTGGCGATTGCCAAGTCCTCAGACGATGAACATCGTAACACGAGCTAAGAAAATTGTAAGAAGTATCGTAGACGCATGGCAAAGTGAAGGCACCAGCATGACCGGGCAGGTACTTATTGCTCACTATGGCTATGCTGTCGTGCCGTTAGTGCATCTGCCGATTGGAGGAACAGAGAAAATGAAAGCGATACATCCGCGCTGTCCTTGCTTGCGGCGATGTTTACGGGCTTCCCATAACCAAATGTCTGTTGCAATGTAGATTTACTATTTTAATAAATAAATGAGATAATATTTTACCTATGAATTCCCTCAGATGGCACGTCGCAATGATAGCCGACACTTTTCGTCAGTATTACACTGACGAAAATTGAGAGAGGTTATGTTGCGAGAGCATAACACAGCCGCAGGGCTGGAATTGTGGTCCATCAGTCAGCATTTAAAAAAGTCCTTAAAGATAATCGCGGATGGACAATCACCATGGCAAGTATTTTATTGGTTACGATGGTCTCCAAGCAGAGGACTCGCTGAGCTTGTTTCACCGCTTCCTCACAGATCTGGGTATGACTGGCGCCGGTGCTTTTGACTGTCTTTCGGATATTGTATAAAATTATTATTCTCATCCTCGCCCCTCATCCCTCACCCCCGTGCACAAAAGCGCCACCCCCTTCTTTCTTCGGTCTCCTCTTCTTACAAAGGGATACGAGATCTGGTCACTGAGGGTCACTGAGGGTCACTGAGTGCTCATGAGGACCCAAATAGGTGACAATACAGCAATCGTTCTCCCTCTGACAAGTCTTCATGTTGTTGTATATCCGCCGCTCGCCTCGCTGAACAGATCCCGGTAGTTGTGTTACTTGTGAGCTGTGCACTGCGCAGCACGAGACAGTAACAGTAGGCAGAGTCCGTTTGTCGCAATTTCTTTCTTTATTTATCCGACGCGGCTATCACTTGTTACTAGTGCCTTGTGAATACATAATTATATGAAGAGAGAGTCCCACATTTGCATTTCAGGTGACTAGCAACGGCACGAACGCCGTGCCCGGACTATTCCCTCGCTCCTCCAGTGGGACGACAGGTGACACGACTGAACTGTATCACGTAATATCGAGACTCCATGGGTTTACTATGCTTTTGATAACTGCAGTATAACTTTTTTTAATAGAAACTAAAATAATAATAATAATGATATACTGAAATGAATCTTCTCTTTGCCGTGACGCGTTTTCTTTTCACCGACAATCATGAAGTTATGCGTTAAATGAAATCATAATGGCATAGCTGAGCCCCGTGGTTACGCCCGCATTTAAACTCTTAAGCTTTATAATATAAAGTGTATATATGTGGGACTCGATTCTCTCTCTGCCTATTAGGGAACTGGAACCGGTGAGTGTGACATCAAATTACGAAATATCAAGAAGTTTCACTTCAAACAGGAGAGAAACAGAGAGCAAAGCCATTGTTACTAGAGATAAGAACAACTCTCACTTAGACAATTATTTCGGCTAACGTCTTCACACCTGACCCGGCGAAGAGCGAGGCTATTAAATATGGCGTGTTTGCGGTTTTGTAACTTGATATCTCATGAACAGGAAAAAAATCAAAAATACATGTTCTATAGGTTGGTCATGGATAGAAAAAAGTTAAGCCTGTGATCGATGGTCGCACAACATTCAATGTCATTATTAGCTCGTTAACGTCGCGGCATAGGGATTCCGTTACATTCTAATTTACTAGGTGTACCCTGTGGTTGTACACCTGTAAAGTGTATCTCGAGAAAGCCAATTACTTTTTCGTTATATGTCCATTTATGTTATTCCAGGTCGTAGCCGACATCATAGCCAAGACTTTTCCTACACCAGTACAGTGTAAGTAAGAGACATCAGTCCGTCCTTGGTGTCTTAATTGAACTGCTATAGACCTTTACAAAATTAAGTTGTCTGATAGTGGCCGCAAAAGACGTACATAGTGCACTGGTGAGTGTGTACAACATTCACTCTGAAAATTTTGGAACGAAATTCCTTGTCCTGCAGTACACTCGCTTAAAGGGATATGAGCGAATTCGTGAAAAGCATAACAAGAAACCTACAAGTACGTAGAAATAAAATTACTAGAGCGCAAATACTCATCTACTGACAGTCTTTCCTTGTGGTGTCCATTAAAGTTTAGGGCGGCTTCGTAAGTATACACTTATTTATTTAATGAGTTTCGGTGTACTGTCGAACGCAAATCGTCCGACGATACAAAGACATCAAGAATTTAAAAGTTTTCCTAAAAATATATGATGTCTAAGTGTAGGCACTTATCGACCACATATTTGCAAGGAAACACTTCCGTTGGAAATCTTTATCACTCTAAATGGACAACATGATAAAGCTGTGGCCTGAGCAATAACAACTAGCCTCCGTGTTCCTAGACTTGGGCGCATTTATAGATAAGTATGTAGCGCATTTATAGTGCCATGCCATGCTGCGCTGCAACTGACTGGACCGACATGACCGGGGAAGTACTTCTCGCACACACGACAGCGCCTTAAAGTGACAGCTATGCTGTCATGGTTTCCTGTGGTTTGTGAGTAAGCACTGGCTCATGGGAGCGGAACAAGGCATCAGGGCAACGCATCCGCATGACAATAATGCTGCTGCCTTTGGGCTTCAGTAGTCGTCAAAAGGCTTCGATTACTTGTTTGCCCCCTATACTGTGAAAAAGAACTACTTTCAATGGAAACTTGGAACATCTTTGTCAGTTTATGGCAACCGCTGGGACACCTGTGCGAGTGTGCAGGGAAGATCGACAGCGGCAACCACTTGTCCTTCAACAAAATCATCGCAGCCAGGGAAACATTAAAATAGTTTTGGGACCCGCCACAAAATTAATGAAAAGAAAAAACATTGTAGGTAGTAATTCATACTTCCCTCGCCAATCAATGCGGGAAGAGTACAGAATTGTGTAAAAAACGTATAAAGACTAAAAAATATAAATAACATAGTTCATCCTTACATATTAAGCATGCCACTGAGCCACCACCTAGCAAAGAAATGACAATAAATTATTTTATATATCTACATTTCCTGTAAATTTGCATGTCGCGAATCAGATTAAATCGTTAATATTCAACAACTTAATTTATGCATCAATCGATCAGCGCCATATCATACCTGTCAAACTGAAAGTGAACGGACTAGGCCCTAAGGCCTACACCAACATAACCTTTGACTCTAATTATTTGGCCGATGCCGATAGCCGAAAACCGAAAAAAATATCATGACGCCCTCCAATTAGTTTTCTATGGACGCATCTCCCTTACACAACTGAGTCTATCCTTTCTCCGCCCCACCGCGACCCCAGTTTAGATATATAGCTCTGTGATACCGGCAGTTGGACAACACACTAGTTCGTTACTACGGTGACCCCACACTAAGCATCATGAAAGCCTTCGTAGCGGTAAGTCCAGTGCCCAGTGTCAGTGTTAAAAGAAAAGTGCAGTGACGTTCTGAAATCAAAAATAGTGCAACCATTTTGGACATAGTGATGTGTTTTGAATTTGAAAACGGAATGCACTTTGTTGATTTCCGAACGTTTACTTAACATGGCGTTTCTGATAAATATGACTAAATTGGTAGCCATAGTTAGGATTGATTTTAATAAAGATCAAATTTTGTTAAAATTGAATTTTACAGTTAACAATGACCAGGTTATAAAAAATAACAAAATCTATAGTTTACAAAGTCAACTAAATTTAATTTACTTTATACTAAAAAACAATAAAGCATTATTCTAAACACTAAGAAAGTTATTAATGGCTATCAATTCAAGTAAATCCTGTATGGTGCTGTTTATGACTATAAAAAGGATATCTAGGAAAAGTAGGTAGATGTAACTGTAACCTAATGTAATATGAAATTTTTTTGTCAGTTAATTATCTTTAGTTTCACGAATAATGGTATCGCCAATTTAAATAAACTTTAATGCAAATGAAATCATATATCACAGTTACATACAATGTTAGCATAATAAGTAATTATGTAGAGCGCCTAGTTTGTAGATGATTACCTATTAAATTAGTATTGTAAAGCATTTGCCGCCACATTACTGTACGTAATTTGCTGCATGGATTTAATTCCATACATCATATATTTTGTACAACAGAAATGTCGTTTGTGGTAAAAAAATATGTCGAATACCTGTTTATAGTGTCTCTTACTTGTTAACGTTTTTTACGTACGGACTATTTGTGGCTTGCAAATTTTCTTAAAGAGGCATTCAATGAAACGATTTCCGTGAAAATTTTACTCACGCAAGAATAATAAAGACCATTTTAGTCGAAAACCAAGAAATGAAAAATTTAACAAATACAATGGCCAATTTTAATATTTGCGTCCGTCGAATGAATAAGACAATCAATGAGCTCATTATGTATTGTACACACTCTACATTCAAAAGTCATCGTAAGTCTTCTTTTTGTATTTCACACACAGTAGCACGCAATATTAGCTTGTTTGCATAATTTCTTTTAGAATCCCACTGTTCTAACAATACACAGCTTTCGAATGTTATTACACAGATTTCCCATATCGATTTACACGTGAAGTCTTCTAGTTCCCTAAACGAAATTCTAAATTCATTAGCTTTTTTTACAAAAATAGTTATGTAAAATATAAAAATTTATAGTAAACTTTGGAATTTTAAGACATAAGAAAAAGTCTGTGGATATATATAAGTAACAAAAGTAAAATCTTTAAGACTAGGCAGATTAAATCTTAGATATAGATGATAATTCTTGTATATTATATAAAATAAAGAAAGTATTAATCTTCTATTATTGCTAAAATAGAATAAGCCATAATCTGAAATCTCAGACTACACGGACATTTGGAAGACAAACATTCTTGTATTCCGACTTTCTGCTATTTGCATAAATATATTCTAAGTGGATACAATCATGTCATAGTGAACGACTAGTCGTTTCTAAATTGCGATACACTTTAGGATACTAAATAATAGTGATCTACATTTTATGTGAGAAAACATTATAATTTTCCTTTCGCTGACTATTACACAGCAGATATAAATTCATTTTGATGCTTATCTTTAATCCTATCAGCACTAGTAACAAAACGTAAATTAAAAATTGATTTACTAAGGTTGACTACATACTAACTCATGGAACCGCAGGCCCATGAGAATTATGAAAGCTAGAGCACTTTAAATGCCTTTGTGGTTGACGTTATGGCAAAATGCTTGACAAAATATATCTTTCGCGGCAACGAGCTAACGAGTTTTATGTGCTAGATTTTATCCAAAAGCAACTTGACATTAACGTTTTAACTAAGACCATATAGAAAACCAGTAAAATATTCCTCGATTTAAATTATCCTTTTTAATAAAGGCGGGCAAGTATCCCTGGCCTGTCCTCTCCAATAGGCCCCTAGAAACCCACAAACCACACTTTACGACGGTAGGATTCGACAACAATGCAGCATGGCATTACCTCTTACTAAGACTTAAGACAGACTAAAGTCCAAAACCTCAACATGGCATGCGTGGAAACGCAAGGGAACGCATGGAAACATGAGGAACCCTGAACTCAAGGTTCAACTCAATTCAGCGCTCGGTGCTAGACGCGTGATGGTATCTATTTGCCAATAAATTGCAGTCGTTTCACATTTAGCGTCTTCCATTCCCTCTTGCGTAACGTATGCGCTGGTCATGGGTCAGACTGCTACTGTTTGCCACGAACGGTGATTTTATTGCCACTCTCTTCCTTATGATAATAAGGAATAAAAATACTCATCACTTCCCATGATCGTCACCAGCAGGTATCCCTGCTGCTGTACGAATGTGATGAGTGTTTTGTTTGTTTATGATGTTTAATACAAAGTCCATTGCATGAAAGTCGAAATGCATTAAAACTTCTAAGCGCCAATTTCAATTTGGAACAAATTTTTCGCCACAGACTATGTAAATACTTTCAAATTAAGAATTCTAATCTGTTGTTTAACTTTCTAGTCGATTGCGTTTTACAAATTATTCGAGCCGTGTACAATTCCTACATGAGATAACGAGCGTGAACGGCATAGCTATTTGTTTGGTTAATAACGTTACTTACATTTACATATCATCATCATCAGTCCGTTGTCGAAACTCCAAGACGGCGGACCTTCTACATGTGACTAGTCACATATCGTACACAGGCCCGACTCCATCACTAGTCTTTCCATCGATACTTAAGCTTCCCAAGCATTACCCTTAAAACTGTGAAACTCTTCTTGAATCGTGCCGGTCCGTCTACAGTCATTATAACAATTAAATCCTTTATAGTCCCTTTGAAAGTTTAACAAGGTAAAATTTTTAGGGAAAAGATGTAGCTCTTCCATATGTTTTATATCATAGGGGAACAAAGAAGCAGCAGAACCACCCGAGGACTACCAACGACCATAAACATCCACATAAATGTTATGCAGATGCGTTGTTTTCCTTTCCTCTTCTCCTCAAATATGTCATCGGCCACTCAAGAACAGGCGGAGACGCGAAAGCGTAGCTGTCACTTTACGTCGGTATCATTTGAGTGAGAGCTGAGGATGAAGAGGGACGAGTATGCAGCACGCCCCCGCCTCATATTGGTTACGACGTATTAAATAAATAATTAGATTAGATAACCAAATAAAGAAATTACGAAACCAACTTAAACCTTACAAAACGCCTCTTAAAAATCTAATTTCCAAATATGGTAGTATTGTAAACGCGTCGTATTTTTATAAGTTATACAAGAGGTGTTTCATTTATTATGCCTTTGAAAGGCTTTTAATATTTTAATATTGATTCAAATCAATTGGCGTCTACGTATGGTAAACATGTTTACTATAAGACCATAGAGCCGTCACCTATATGCTAAATCGGATATTTAACGATAGGAATCGATATTCTGAGTCGATGGAATCTTGTCATCGACTAATTAGAGAAATTCTAGACACGCAACATATTATAGATGAAATTGCGTACGTTTTATCGGTATATCAATTAATCTTTTAAATTGCGCTGGCTTTGACATTTTTCCCCATCAACTATGTGCGTACTTGTTTTCATAAAGGTAAATATTCGTCAAAATTTTATTGTAAAATTCTATTGGATACCTACAATAAAAATCTAATTTGACTTCCAATGAAAATTGAATATTTTCAATATAGAAGTTTGTTTTCTTGGATTGTTCCTCCTTTATTAATACTGTTAAACCTACATACTTAGCCCCCATTGCAAAACAGAGCAATAGGAATTTCTAGCATCTAACTCATGATTCATATAGTTTATTATATCATCTTGCAACAGTAGCTCTCACTTCGATGCTAATGACACTACGGTTAGCTAAACACACGTGCTGTGTTGAATATTGACATTACAAACCATGATTTGGAGCTTCATTCAAAAACGTGTGAATGTAAAACAATGACTATATTTGTAACTGACATTTTAACGCCGCGATGACATATATTTGTAACTGACATTTTAACGCCGCGATGACATATATTTGTAACTGACATTTTAACGCCGCGATGACATATATTTGTAACGGTCTAATTCGTGGATTGTAGAGATAAAGAAGTTTATTTCGTACGTACAGTAGAAAGTAATCGTTTCGAATAACTCGCTAAATAAGCAAAATGGGCTCAAAATAATTAACTACAATACGAGCACCACCGATACTTATCATTTACTTCCTTCCCTTCTTCAAGAAGACTTTACGAAGTAAGAAGTAGTCTCGTGAAGGCATTTTTCCTGTGACAAAGTTAGTACCTTATCTCTGGCCTCTACATCTAGCCAAACAAAATTTGCTATCTTGCATTACTGTCGCCGCCTATTTATTATTTTTATTGAATGCTTCTCATACATGGAGTCGGCGCTCCTAATCTCCAGACTCCGTAATTTCCAAAGATATAATCGCAGTCATATTTATATTATGATGGCCATTCGCACTGACGTGTTAACTCGCTCGGAGTGCCTTTCGTTTCTTTTATTTTGCAATGTAAACATAGTATTGTTTATAACGTTCTTGTTGTATAATAGGAAATACATCCACGTCCGGTTTTAGTATTGATTTACGATGAGCTTCAACGCCTAATATACTTCGTGCAACTTTCCTTTACCTACTATGGTAGTGCCTAAATACATAAATATTGAATATATTAAATTCAAATAAGGATTTTTTTATATAGAAAAGGGGGGCAAACGAGAAATCGGAGCCTCTTTACGACTACCGACGCCCATGTACATCCACATAATTAGTATGCATAGGAGGATGCAGTGTCATGCACTATGCATGACACTAATTAATATGACACTAACTGACATGACATGAAAAGCATGGCAGTAACTAATTAATATTTAAAGAAAACAAAAATCTTAACAAGTAATGGTATGAACTTGTATATGTATATAGGGCTTTCTGCTTTTTTATAATCGAATATTCAAGATAAAATGGTTGCAATCGAAAGTTTTATCAATAAATTGACATAACTAATATTTAATATAAAAATAATTACTAAACGGCAAATCAATTGAATGTGATACTTTATAACTCACGCGCAGGCCACTATCAATTGCTATCGATCTTTCGGAAATATATTTTAGAAACTAGACAAAAGCGTTACTTTTTATCGCGTAGATATATATGAGTCATGACTATGCAACGCATATTCTGTTTAAGATTTGTAGAAGCGTGTACCTAAGTAAGCTACGAAATTTGCAAGATAATAACCACAAAGGAACAGTCGGTCATTACTAGGATTGTAAAGCTTTAACGACTGTTTCGTACTTTGTTAACACTTACGCGCATGTAACAAACCCATTAACACGTATATTTTATTTTCGACACAGATTCCATATACACAGTAAAACTAAACCCTCGGCAATACAATTGTGAAAATCTATTTAGACACAGATATAAGTTAAAAAAAGAATCTTGTACTCGGTGGCCCTAAAATGATGAATAAGTGATGATGAGTGATATCTCTTGTTAATGAATGTATTAAAAAAATAGATGTTTTTTTAATAACGTAGGAATAAAAAAGTAAGTAGCAGAATTAGTTGTTTTCATGTTAACACATAAAACAATAATCGGTCAGATGTTTTCTGTAAATCAAAATGAAACGTAGATTAGAATTTGGATAAAATGACTTGTTTAAAATGGCATCTTCGTGCGGAGAAAGTGCAGTGTCATAGGTCGGGAGGATTGCGTCAGAGCTTTACACTTGTCCCACAGTCACTTCCGCGTTTGTTATCCAGTTTTATTTAGATCTCGTCTTGATTTACACATATTTTTAAGTGCCGTAGATGACACACGCCAGTACAATATAATTCCAGTTATATATAGTCCCTGTCAGCATTTATTGTCCAGGGACGTAACTTGAAGTAATGTGACTCGTGAATAGGTCATCTATTTTTGGATACGAATTAAATTTATTAAAATCATTAACATTATCATTAGCTTGTCCTGGTTTACTTCTGGTTTATCGAATGATGAAGATCAATTTGAAGGCTGGAATTTAGTTATTGAAACATGTTAACTAAATTAGTAATTTCAATTCTCACGATATTTGAAAGGTAATAAATCCAAGGCCCATGTAACGTTGTCTCATTGGAGACGATTACGTGCAAACGATGCCATCTTCCGACGGGGAAGTCACGGACTCCGTGACTCGTAGGCCATAGACATGACTCAAATTGACATAATGTCGTTTTTAGCGACGGAATTCGTAGGCAATGAGATATCGTCTAATTAGCATGACAGATTGATTTGTGGTCTATATTTAGCAACACAAATGCGCATTAATAAACTACGAGTATATCTAGATAAACTTATTTATATTATTTTAAAAAATTGTCTTTACACAAATACCTTCCTGACGAAATAACATCAGATGATATTAAAAGATCAATTTTATAATGTAATTTGTTTCATAGATAGACACAATACAGATAAAATGTTTTAAGCTTTCACGATTTTGTATTCATATTTTCATACTGTAGAGTCTACTCGTGACTTACAAAATAAATACAAAGTAATTAACGCGATTAAGGCTCCTTTACAGAAAAAGAAACTACAAATGAATAACATTATTTTATTTTTGTTAACAGTGCATAGCCCTTGCGCTGGTAGCGTCATCAAGTGCCGAGCCCCCATCCGGCTACAACTACAACCGGCCCTCCGGCGGCATCTCCGGGGGTGGCAGTGGCCTCATCGGTGGCGGAAGCTACCAAGCCGTCTCCTCGGGATACCAGACATCCGAGGGACAGTACGTCGATCCTCAACTTCTTGATCAAATCCGTCAAATTCTCCTCAAAGAGGAAGCCTCCTCCGGATCCGGTGGTCATGGTGGACACGGTGGCATCAGCGCTCCATCTTCGTCTTACGGAGTTCCATCATCATCCTACGGAGTCCCATCTTCCAGCTATGGAGTACCCAGCGCTCGTGTAGTAGGAATCAACCTCGAGGGAGTCCGTCAAGCTATCCAAGTCGCCCAATACGAACAGTCTTCCGGCAGCGCTGGTGGCTACCCGTCCGGACCCTCATCGTCCTATGGTACCCCATCCAGCAGCTACGGCGCTCCTTACTAAACTCCAGTCCAAATATAAGAACGCTATGGGCGTTCGTTGTTATTCGGGCGTCTTCGTAACACCTCCGAGCGCCCGAAAGTTAAAAATGGTTCGGTAGACACGTACAATGTAGGTGGTACCGGCCGGCCTCGATCATCTGGCCAACGCTTGCGACTGTGCACGCTCACGGGTTCCCCGGCGGCCAGCCAGTCGTATCCCTGACAACTGTCACGTGTCAACTTCAAACTGATACTTTTGACAAGTGTCTGGCTGACATTTGTGGCAGACGTTAGACACGAAGTGGCTCGTCGTCGGGGACGTATCTTTGTTTTGTATAAAGTTTATCGTTAAGTATAGCTTAATTTATATAGTAAGATTTTTTTACAAAAAGTAAATACATTTCGACACCGTTAAATATGCTTTTTACTTCATATAAAATTTACAGCCATCCGTCAACTCAAAAGAGACCGTCAAGAAGGCTGCAGCCAAATTCATAAACTGCCTCCCGTTACTATACACTTCCTAGTGTGCATTTCTTCACAGACACATGAAAGGAAGCTATAGTAATAGTCATACGCAAACCGGGAAAACCCCGGGTTGAACCCACTAGCTACTCAGCTCGTCAGGTAAAATTTATGAAATAATAATCCTCGCACGCCCGAAAAAATGTGATACGAGAGAAAAACTTATTCATAGTTTCGCGTTCGCCATAGCTGCCCACTACAAGTACACCGCCTCATGGAGTACGTAATCTCGTGACTCAAAAGAAAAGCCAGCAAGATGTGGCACGTGTGCTGTCTAGTTGAGGTAGCAAAGGCGTTTGATAAGATCTGGCATCAAGGCCTCATCTTTAAACTGTACCAACTAGGACTGCCTGACAGACTGGTGCTGATCGTTAGCAGTTACCCTGCAAAGGGCAGTTCCGCTACACATTAGGGAGCACCCTGTCCTCTCCTCGTGCCTATCCTTGAGGAACAGCGGCTCTGCTGTTCCTCAAGGATCGGTTCCATCTCCCGACCTCTCCAACAACCTTGCACTAGCGACATACCGCGACCACCCAGCGTCTAGCTGGAGATGTTGGCGGATGACACCGCACTATACTTTACGGACGTTACCACCAATGTAATCAAACAACTCCAAGAGGCCGTCACCGAACTCGGTGAATGGTTCTTAAAGCGGACAATAGAGGTTAATGCTGAGAAAGAGTAAGTCCATACTCTTCTCCCGAAACCCACCCTCGCATTGAGGAGAAAAAATGTCTCCCATCCTGCTCTATGGTAGCGAGATACCTAGAGCAAAGACGATAAAATATTTATGCGTCACTCTCGATAGGTCGATGAGTTTTAAGTAGTAATCACATAGACAACGTTTTGGGAAAGGTACGATATGTCCTTTTTAAACTCTATCCTCTCATTTATGAGAGGCTCACTATGTATATTAACATGCATTCGACCTGTTTTAACGGAAACACTGGGATTCTCTAAAAAAATATATTCATTTCTTATACCTAGAATTAAAAGTGGGGAATTCGGTAGACGTCAGACTTTGTTGAATAGTTTAAAGGAATCGAGCTCTCCAATGTTTAGAGTGCTCGTAAGCCACTTATGCTGAATCAAATATGTGTCAGCAATTACCCTTTCAAGTCAGGGATGTAACAGGTATTGCAGTGCATTCACGCACACATGGGGGATATGTGCCGAAATAGAACTTTTGCAGAAATTGCAATATAGATTATTACGCATGGCTACCGGATATCCCTGGTACATGCAAAACACCGACCTACATTGTGATTTTAATCTAACCTTGTTTAAAGACCGCTTCAAAGAGCTGTCTCAAAAGATTTTTCGCCGTGTCTTAAATCACAAAATACGATCCACCGTTAATAACAAACTCCCGTTAGTATCAGCCGACGCGCGTATTGGACGACGCCCAGGATGCGATCGCGATAGCAGTAGCAAAGTCCGCCGAAAATAACACAAACCTAGACACCAAGACACGTACCCGCAGTAAAAAGTCGATAGAACCAGCTAACGGATAGCAGTTTTTAGTCGGTAGTAGCTATCGCTTCATGACCTGAGCCCAACACACACTTTGCTCCCTTGGGTCGGCTGGGTGGTGCGTAAATGCATTTTTCTGCTAGAACCAATACTATGTACGCCGCATCGAATTGGTCGAGGCGTTGAAACCTTACATATAGTAACACAGTTATAGTATATGATTGACAGAGTGACAAATTCACACACCGCTTTCGAATTTGAACCCAGGTTCATATCCGTTAGCTGAGAGCTTATATTATCTTAGAATAAGGGGGGGGGGAGGCCGGCCTTCTCAGATAAACCAAACAATAAACGAGATCAATTATCCTTATCCACGTCACCACGTAATGAACGACATCGTGCGCGCGCCGTCGCACTAGCGTGGAGAGGGGGACCGTGAAAATGGTCTGTAATTTTGAAGAAGTCATTTGTCACCCTTGATAAAAAACAAAATTACGTCACTTTCAAGCCATGCCTTGGAAGGTACGCCCCGCTGAAGGACGAATCGAAAAAAGTTTTTTAGCTCTCCTAATATAGGCTTCTTAGAGCAGGAGATGAATCTCCTGTATTTCGACTGTAATTCCGTCTGTAATCCTCGACTGTAATTCCGTCCCTCGCCGGAGCTTTTCCCCCTTTAAGCTGCGCAAGAGCCAGACTATTTTCACGCGACTTTCACTTAACATCGATAAAAGGACACTACAAAGAGCTGTCTCAAAAGTTCTTTGACCGTGCTCTTAATCACAAAAACAAACTAATCGTTCAAACGTCGGAATACGACCCGACGTTAATAACCGATTCCCGTTACCGTCGGCCGAAGCACGTACTGCACGATGCCGACGACGCGATAGCTATAGCAGTTGCTAAGTCCGCACACAAGCAAAACCACACCCAGACACGCATCCGCAGTAAAATGCCGATAGGGCAAACCCACGGATAGCAGGTTATAGTCGGTAGTAGGTAGTAGATATAGCTACACGACCTGACCCGACAAACTCTTCAGGCCCCCTTGGGTCGGTTGGACAGTGCATAAATGCATTCTCTTCCTGCTAGAACCAATTCGATATATACCGCTCGTACCGGTCGAGCGTTGAAACCTTACATATAGCTATAAGACATATGACTGACAGAATGACAAACTCACACACCGCTTACGGAAACGAGCCCGGGTTTGAATCCGTAAGACGTGAGCTTAGATAAAAGTAGAAGTAATGAAACGCGATCTTAGAGAGCTCTAAAAATAAAAATTAAATTATTATCACGGCTTCTACCCGATTTGAAGCGCAAATCGACCCCACCCGTCAGAGGGTGGGGGAGGAGGCCGGCCTCCTCTGACAAGCCAAACCGAAAGACGAGCTCAACTTTTCTTAAACACGTCCCGTAACATTAAACGGCATCGTGCGCGCGCCGTCCCACTAGCGTGGGGAGGGGGACCGCTCCCCCTTTTCGGTCCCAAAAATAACCACGATAGGGTAATGTCCACTAAAATTCCGGTTTGCTTCTTCCCATCTGCGGGAAAGGAGGGGGGTCTGTCCCCCTATCGTCTACCTATAACCAGAAGACAAAAACTCTTCCGTAATCAGTCGAACTGTTGGGGCTGGACAAGTGCCGCCAATCAGTAGTAGGTCCCTTCGAAAAAAAAAAAAAGACTAATTTCACTCAAGCTGACGTCCGGCAGATCACCTGATAAATGTCGTGTCGTGTGTGGCTTGCACGCGGATTGTTGTTTAGGTTATCGGTATAAGGAGCGTGCGACGTATACAACTTGCTATAGAAAGCTTCGATCCCAGATACGATGAAGGTTAGATTTCGGACCGGCGCTACCGCTACCTGTCGCCGATCCGATTGATGGTCTATTCCACTCTCTCTATGAAGCAGACGGGACACCAAACGAAACGGCTGATGCCTCTTCGCTGTTAAGATACTAGTGCCCTACGACGACTCTTACGTTACTCTCGGCTTCGATTCAGGGTGAAGGTATTCTTAGGCCGCCGCCACACAGTTATTTATTGTACATGTATTTCAATCTCCTTTTCTCTCGAAACTACTGAATATTCGATGATATCTTCACAGATATGTTAGACACATTGACACCTGCAAACTAGCTAAATATTAAATTTATGTGTCTATTGTCAATCTTTTGTCGCTACATATGGGGGATTGTGCCATGCTGCACGGGGCCGGCTGCAGGCACACAGCACAGTGCTTGCTCTGTGGGCTCAGTTCCGGCTTCCAGATCCTCTTCGCAGGTCGCCCTGCGAGCGCTACGGGCACCAAGGCGAACCTCCATAACCCGGGTTGCGGGGCCGCATTACTGCGGGTGTGCCATAGTGGCTTATGGGCTCAGGGGGATGAAGGCCATGTGTTATGGGGTGTGTTGTGATTGTAGGTGAGTAGTGATATGGATGTGTTATGCATGTGCATATGTGAACCTCATCCGGATTGCCGGACACGCAGACCCTAGTCCGCTTGGTGGATCACAGTGTAGATCGGGCACGAGGAGGTAACTCTCGCTCACATCTCACCGCACCGTATAGGCAGTTGTCTTACGGTGCGGTGAGATGTGAGCAATGTGTGAGATGTGATGCCTTCATAACAAGTTTATTAGGAAGCCATCTACATAACAAATTTGCGGATGTCTACGGGCGTCGATAGTAATCTAAGTACTCCCACTGCATACGTTACCCCCCGCTATACTATAATAAAAAACATTCTAAGCGCACGAAGTCACGGACACAAACTAGCCTAGGACATTAATGATCGCTGACAACGTCACGTACTTGAGATATGGTCGGATGTCATTTAGTAATTATTAACTTAAATTGAACTTTCACTAAGAACTACTGCGGAACAATAATAATAATAGTAAGTGTACGCCCCGTAACCGTGATGTGGGCTCCGTACCTTCTAAGTAGTGTTGTGAACGAGTCTAAGTCATTCGATTATATTTTTGAGGTGAAAATTTCTTGCCGCGTTTAAAATTTTTGAGTGAACAAAAATTCATGGACTGGTCCACGGAGGTACCGCCTCTTACAATTGAGGAACACACTCCGATATGCATCAACAAACAAAGCAGCCAGCTTATAGTGTCGACGGAAACTCGACGCGACGGTTGAAGGTCTCGGTATCGAGTCTCACCACTCCACGCCCGTCACCTATCTACCCGACCGCACGGACAAACGGACACAGCGGCGCTTCTCGTGTAATACTTGCTATCCCCCGTGGTTTGACCCGAGAGAAGCATTTATTTTATGTGATAAACTCACTGTACAGATCTTTTTACTTGCTACACGCAGACACACGAAAGTACAAACAAATAGTGTTCGTGGCTGGGCCGACACAACGCTAGAGATACATCTGAAGATCTCACTATCATCAGCCTTTCTCGGTTTATTGCTGGGAATAGGACTGTTTCAATTAATGCTTGGACAACGGATCACCTATATCTTACTTTACACACGGGGCGGATCCTACCTAACGGACTTTATGCTTAAGCCCAGGGCCCCATGGATGCAAGATACTGACAAAATAACAATTACTTAGGTAGACA
The DNA here is from genome assembly GCA_017140195.1 of Eumaeus atala. Taxonomy (NCBI): domain Eukaryota; kingdom Metazoa; phylum Arthropoda; class Insecta; order Lepidoptera; family Lycaenidae; genus Eumaeus; species Eumaeus atala. The sequence continues at coordinate 212,925 of JAFELO010001279.1, read as the reverse complement.
AATAATGAATGTGCCCCCGACTAGTAGCCCCCCCCCCCCACACACACACCAACGGTGCGCCTGCACACACAGCACTGTCACAAAAGCCCACGGAACCCCAAATACCGTAAGAGACAGGAAAACAAGACGTGATATGCAAATAAGTGGTACACAGCGCACAGCTGTAAATTGAATTAGAGAAATGAAAGTTACTCATTAACCAAATTCATAGGTGACATATGAGTTATGACGTATAAGTATATTCGCTTAATCTCTTCACTGGTCAATAAATTCTTCATAAGTATTTTTATTCCCGCAGATAAACATTTGATTTTATCCCGTCGCAAAGTGGAGCCTATACGTCCTGCCCCCCCCCCCCTGAACTTTGTCCAAGTGTCCTGTCCTTACCGCTGGTTCCGGTCCCATTCGCACAATGAGAAGATCAGCAATCGCTATAATCTTTAGAACACCACATGCACATTCACGAGGTAGTCCAGTGAAGGTACTGTGAGTTCGTAACGTTATGTCACTTATGGTACAACATGGGACACCACTCACGCGTCGGCAGGAATACTTTCAATCTGTTTTCAAGAACACCTCTTTATAAGTGTTAATAACTATTACAGCCAATAAGGCATAGTTTGGCATAAAGATACGCTTCGCCACCCTTGTCACCTTTTAGGCAAAGTAACTGCAATAGCGATTTAAACACATACATATAAAAAATAACTAGAAGACACAAGGACCTTCGCTAGTCCTATGAACTGTAAGCGCGAACGCAATAGCATGGAGGTACCTC
>JAFELO010001279.1:198580-212104 GCA_017140195.1 Eumaeus atala | reverse complement strand
ATTGTACAAGCAGGTTTAGAAGGGTGCAGATCGAAACGTTATAGGTGTTTCAGTTATAATTGTTTGTATTAAATGTAATACATTCAATATGTAATACTTATTAAAGTGTCTCTTGTAATCAAGTCTGAGTTACGTCACGAATGGTACATTAGGGGACATCACTAGCGGGATTCATTAATATCGACTTATATCATATACTTTAAACCAACTTTACCTCAAGTCTAGGCTCTGGTAATAAGTATTAGTACATACTTTTATAATGTACCGACCAATACAGGTACCCCTTACGTAAAATGCTTTAGGTTGTACCAGATGAAAGGAGTCCAAACTCCAGTGTGCCTGAGCACGCCATACGAGTAGTAAGAATTCAGTAGATGACTAATTAATTGGTCTTAATTTAGGAAGCCTAAAGGTTACGTAAGTGAAAAGTACCTAAGTCGAAATTTAAATAAAAAGGTGCCGTGTACAAAAATTCCGTAAAATCGAAAAGACACAATTCATATTTTTAGTCTCAAACTTGGCTCTCGTATCTTCATATTTTTGACAGGATTGCAATCACTACATACTCACGCATTAATATATGAATGTTACTAAGAAACTGTACAAAATTAAAATTGAAAACAATCAATTGCGATTGAAAAATTAGGTACCTAATATATGACCTAATTGTCTTTGAAAGTGTTTCATCGAGCGCCCACTGATCCATGCACAGCGGGCGGGGTTTTAGAACCGGGTTCGTACCGTTTTTTTATAGTACAATCGCCATACTTTATATATATACTTTATATATGTATACGCAATGCTACACACAGGGAACATTGGAGAAAAAAAAACTCCCGGGCTTCTGTGTAATAATGAAGTAAGATATTGAATCTATTGATGAGCGGACTTTGTTTGGCCGGTATTTCTTAAGTCAGGTCTAGCCATTAGGTTCGAACCGGTGATTGTTTTAATTGCTGACGTTCAATAAGTGATTTTTATAGTTGTAATTTGAATGAAATCATTTTTATTTGATTAAATTCCTGTGGCGAGACCGGTGTCCTTGTGACAGCTCCACCGGCCCGCTGCGGACTAGACTGTACAGTGAGCGGACCTCTGAACCGCAAACGACGCTAATGTACTTTTTTACCGCGATGTGAAGATAGCGAGCGCTCTCATAATTGTGGCGGGGCCACTAACTTCCCGGGTCCTTCTAGTTGTAGATGTCGTTGTGTAACTAAACTTATGTGTTACAGTGCGTAACGGTATTGCTGATTACTGGCGATTATATTAACATAACTTAAAAAAAAAAAGAAATATGATACGTCTAGCTTAATTGCATCTCATCATTCAAAAAGATTGAAAAAGACCTTAATTTTTTAAATGATGACATGTGTTATGCGCATGCTGTTATCCTTGTCACATGCCCCTGTACTTGGAGTCTGACATGTACTTAAAATAAAATTTTAAAATAAAAATGCTAACCGCGCGCGTTTAGTTCTGTGTGTGCCTTTCCTGTGGCCAAGGAAGGCAACGCACCTGCATAACTATGCTGATGTTTATCAAAATGCTGCACATTTACCCCCTGTACTAGGAAAAAAATTGCTTTGGAACAGAGACTTGTTTGGGAATGCCAGCACCGTATCGAGACATTACAGCATGAGTGATAAATACAAGAATTTTACAAAGTGAATATGATCAGGCTGACAAATCGGTACTAATGTATGTACCATGATAAGTTATATACGTTAGTAACAGATACTAGCAATGGCCACATTTCAGCGGGAAGGCGTTGTCACGAGTTGCTGCTCACTTACAGCCTTGAATTACCTAATAGCTACGTTGTCGCGTTTCGTGAGCTTTGCTATCAGTCTGTTGTCCATTAACTTATTTTTCCGTCCCAGGTTGTTACATCCATCTCAAGATGAAGAACTCGCGATTCTCGTGGCCACAAACAGCCCAGTCGGTCAGAGCAGCCATGAGCATTATGATATACAATCCCACGAATAATCGTTTAGATCTCGGACATACAATACCGCGTTACATAAACTTGCGTCTCACAACACTGGCTCGACATAATGGCGGGCTTCTGACATTTACCACCCGTGTATAATATGTGGCGAAATGGCGGCAATTACGGCGCGAAAGTGCTTTAATTGCATTTTGACATGTGTCTGATAACCTAAGCCTTTTGTTTCATTTAGCCCGTAACTTGTGTAGCAGGTCACTTATTTGCTGGTAATGTTGGCTTCTCCCGGGGTGTCCAGAAGGCCCAGTATGTTAATGGTAGACTCATCTATATAACGCATCTGCATGAATTCCGAATGTGGACATTTATGGACGTTGGTAGGCCACAACTCGTCGGCGCTGCTATAGGTCTATAAAAACATCAAGATCCACCCTCATGTGGTGACGAGGAGCAATATCTACCACATTGGGGAAACTACTGCTAAAAATGATACCGCTTTAAAGAGACATCTATGATGTCGCGTTTCGTGATTAGCCGGGGTGGACGGTGAAAAGGGGGCAATGCATCAGCATAGTAGTTACGCTGATATTCATGGGCATCGCTAGCCCAAGAAAGGCTCTAACTGCTCGTTAGTCCCCCTACAATATAAAAAAATGAAAGTATTTTGAATCGATCTAAAAATCTTAAATCAGTCTCTTTCTTGGACGCCTGGCAAACACTATTAGCAACTAGTCTTACTTACAACTTAGTCAATGCTAAGAGCAATTGTATCTCACGTCGTCTTCTGTCAGTGCATCCAAGCCGTCATGACAATCACCGGCATAGCACTGAAGTCTGACAATCTGAAGTGGCAATGGGCTGGCCAGATATGCCGTCGATCTGACAACCGTTGGGGCAAACGGCCTGTAGAGTGGAGATCACGTCTAGACACGTAGCGAGGGATACCCTCCCGCTAGGTGTCGAGAGTGGTGTGGCTTGAGAGTGGCCCAAGCCCAGCAGTGGGCCAACGTCGGCTAAAGGAGAGCAATTACTTCTTGTTCTTGTTGTGTAACTTCTTTATTTTATTCTTTAGGGGCAAACGAGCGGGTGGTGATGGGTGATAACTACTGCCCACAGCGTCAGACTGACGATTCTGTACCAATGCTGTTCCTGAAGGACCACAGGTCATATGGATTCGTAAATAACGAAAGTGGCAGCTGGGTCCACAACTATGCCTTATTTTAATTTTAATTCTAGTCTAAGGCGTATGAAGTTACAATTCCTCACCTGGTTGAAATTTAAAAGAAAAGACCAAGGTACAAGCTGTTCGTAAATAACTTGGTTGTCAACATCACGTCGATTCTACGTGGAGTACTGTCTAGCAGAGCTAATATTGAAAGATCTTGCCCACGGGTGAAAGCAGTAAATAGCCCTTTTGCTGTCGGACCCATATCTCGTAAAGTTGCAGCATGGGCTAGACTAGACTTAAAAAAACGACGCATCTCCGGCGACTTAAATTGCCATTTGAAATTAACATGAATCAATAAACTCTTAAGTAACCCCGCAAATACTCAATTTTAGGTCACCCGTTACATAACCCTGCTTATTTTAAAATCAAACCCTGCTTATTATAAAAAGAATAAAATTTTAAGAAGAGACGAGTTTGACATGAAAACATGAGTTATACTGCCAAAATTAAAGACTAGTTAAGTCGAGATTACTTGCTCCGTGGTGTCCGCGCTCTCCGGCTGCATGCAACACCAACACCATCTTAAAACATAGACGAAGACTTTGAATAAAACTATAACATTAACACAAAATACTTCATTTATTTACTTAACAACGACGTTGGCACTTAGTGAGCGTTTTTTTTTATTTACAGCACTTTTACTAACTAGATTAAAAATTGCTTTGCTTTGTCAATCACAAACACATTTCATTGAGGATACATGCAAAAGTAATATTCGCCGTACAGCCAATGTTTATTTTTTATTTAATCTACGTAAAAACGCTTATCTTTTTCAATGTACTTTAAAATTTTAAAGTGATTACCTGCTGACAATGTGAGTGATAAAAACTAATTCATTGAAATTTTGTTCATTAATGACTATTAAATTATATTTGTAAATCTAAAGTTACTTATAACAATTTCGGAATCACAAACACAAACTATAGACTAGTAACCCAGTAGTACATTTCTACAGAAACTTCTAAAATTTGTAGTAATTATTAAAAAATGATGATCATAATTGAAAATGGAATTCATCGTCATAACAATACTATTTAAAAACAATAAATACATAATGTCTCCAGGGAATATAAAATTAATATTTTTGACAAACGTACCAGCATATAAAATATAATAGCATGCCTTTTTTTGAAATCGCGCGAAAAGCAAGTTCGGCAAAGGAAAATATATTAGTTGAGGCGGTATGGTCATATGAACTAAGCCTGTGCGTAAGGACGAATAAAAAAAAGAAAGGAAAAGAGATTAAACATAACTTCTTACATTTTGTTAGACTTATTCAAGATCTCGAAAAGAACATTATATAATCTTCTTTCGTCGTAGTAAAGTAATGTCAGACGAAAAACGCAAAGCACAGAAAATTCGACATATTGTTTCTAAAGGTAAAACACGGTCCTTTAGAAATGAATATCTCCTACAGTTCATGCTCACTGCATCACCAAACCAACGCTAAGCCGCGTTTTAAATACATTTCAAGGTAAATAAAAGCTTTTAAAGAGCATTTAAATTCCTTAACCGTCTCTAATTAAGATTAAATTGAATATTAAACTAGGCATAGTTTTTACACATTTACAAATAACATTTCGGGCAGATACAAGAAGATAAAGATTTCCCCTCCGTATCCACGCGTTGTCCTAGGGCTACATTTAACATTAAAACCACAGTCCATTTCTTAGGAACAATTATTATTATTTATTTATAAATGCTTCCAAAAATATATTTACATTAAAAATATTATATAATAACCGTAACATAATTAACTAGCTTAATAATTACATAACTGGTAAAACGTTTCATTTTGTAAATTAAATATTGTTAATTTTAGAGTGATTTCATTTGAAAATAGATGAAACAAAACTTTGTTACGACAACGATACAGGTATTCATTCTCTCGTTAAAAGTTTCACTTGTAGCGTCCACGAGTGAACACACGTTATATAAATATTACTTTATACTTAAGTATAAGAAGTGTTGAAGCCAGGTCGGAGGTGCCCCATTGGCGGCAACTACGCCGTAGCTAGCTAGATTGTATACTGTCGAGATGAAACAATCTCGCTCAATTTTCTCAGGACATTGATCAAAATGATATTTTAAACTTTAAAGTTTAAATCAATATCAATTGTTGACTTATCACACCACGTTAGCCTAGTCCTGTGCTATATATACCGTAAGGAAATTATGAATATATTCAATACATGTTCACGCGGCCCTTTCGATATTAAATCTTTTGAAATTTTCGCTTTTGATTGTAAGTAAAGATTTAAAAATATCTGAGCCCGCTTTACGCAGCAGCCCTACGGCATAAAGCAGGTGCAAATTTTTGGGCCCAAAAAATATAATACTTTTGTCAGTTTTAAGTAATGTTTGTGTCGCGGCAACACAATCTGCTGCTGGACGGAAATATAACTAGCCGTTGCAACCGAGCGAAAAAATTATAAGGACGCAACGAAGAACAAGTCTTTCCCTCAGGTTTACTTCGTTGTCTCTGACAGCGCCCTCGATAGCGCACCCTCATTGCAACAGATTACAGAGAACTACGGGAAAGTGTTTTTTGGCAGACGCTAACCAAAACCAGAAAAAGATCTTAAATATGATGATTTGGAATTAGGTGGCAATATGCGCGATCAACTGTTGCGTACAGTTTAGCGTACAATTATTGTGTGTTGGTACCGCAAGAAGCGCATTGTTACGGTGAACGTTGTCACATTGATAGTTTCGGGCGACCATCGGATAGGCTCGATTTTTTTCTAAAAATTGTGTGATGTTTGCCAAGTCTATTGAACGAATTGAGCGATTGTCACATGTTATCAGAAATCGCGTCCAAATGAATAGGCCGTGTTGGACGTGGGACAATAGATCTCATTGAATCCGGGATTGTCCCAGCAAAATAATATGTGTTCATAAGCCTGTATAAGTTATTAATTCTAGTACCCAATATTTTAAGATATTAATCTGTTCATTGGATGTGTAGATGTTCACTTTTTGTCTCGTTAGGGGAATGCTAGACGTGAAGACTTGTAAATGTCTGTCAGCTTGCACTACTACACGTGCTTTATGTAATTTGTTTATCTATAAGTCTTCCGTGCTACCTGAATAAATAAATAATCTGGTTGTAATTGAGACCGGCGACACAGGCCCTGAGGGTCCAACCGGTCCGTCGACAGTGTTATTAGTTCATCTAGGATTCACAAGGTAAGTCTACAGTTAAGTATCCATCTTTACAAAACATTTCTTGTTCTATTTGTACAATAGAGACGTACCGGCGCGGGTCTGTGGACACGTCTGCAGACATTTATGGTTTATTTTCCTGCAGAGATAGTTTCTAAGCGGTTTCTGGGGCTCAACGTCCCCTCAAACCTCAATCCATAAACAATTGCAACACCAAACTAGACAGTTCGATTATTACTCTATTTTGATTTTTTTTTTTATCGCTCGGCCCACTCTTAAAAAATACAAAGTGTCATAACATGTAGGAGTAGCCAGTACTAGCTGGCCCCTTTCTCGTTGGGCCACAGGACCTCAGGATGGTTCAGCATGTAGTACGTCATGTGCTTCTCACTCCCGTACGTCGAAGCCTTCGTCCCCAGACACATTTGGAACTGGCTCTTCTCCAAATTCTTGTCACACTCCACCGAGTGGAAGATGTGGACCAGGGTCTCGTCGGCTATCCTGTACACTGTCAGGTTAGACTTGATCAGAGTCTCGAACATCTGAACATCCTCGAACCCCCAACCCTTGATGCTTAAGTCGAAGCCGCCCACCCTCATGAAGTCACACTTATATATACCCATGATACCGAACCCGTACACGCGGAAGTAGCCGTGATCGTCCGTGATCTCCTTGCTGTGCTTCAGGTTCACCAGCTCCCTGTCCGACCTGGTGACGTCACTCTCCACATACTTGCCCAGCTCCGTGTCAGTCACGAGCGTCTCAAAGTTGAACTTGTTGAACTCCTCACCCAGCACCACTTCAGGACTGTACTCACTGAACACGATGGGGAAATATACCTGGTTGTACTTCACTGTGTTTATTCTGATCCTCCTGAGCGTGTTGTGGTTGTACATGATGTCCACGTCGATGAAGAACACCAGGTCGTCGTCGGCGCAGCGACTCAGGCCCTCCGTCAATGCCGCTCCACGGGAGAAGGTGGTAGAGCCCATGTCTACTACGAGAATCTCCTTCCCATACGTATCCTTGTAGTGCTGCAGCAGATAATTGGTATTCTTGTATTCCAGCGGATTATTGCTGTCCTCGTACAGCACTATGATCAGCCTGACCGCCTCGTCAGTTTTGAGGACGACATCCTCGTAGTTCCTCATGAAGCGCGAGAAGGTCTGGTGGCGCCCCATCAGCGGCAGGATGAAGTGTATCCTCCTGTCGTATATGGGATACTCGTAGTCATTCTCTGTCCACTTCAGCACGTTCGGCAGACTGTCGTGTATCTTCATCAGGCTGCTCTCGAGGGCTTCCTTCATGTTGATTCTGCCGAAGTCCAAGAAGTTGTTTTGTTGCTGGTTGGACTCATCGAAGTCTTCGAAGTCGTTCTGGTTGCCCTTCCCCTTCGCGTCTAACTGTTCCGTGATGTCCGGGTCTTCGGTTGGCGGCGGTTCGCCCATCGGCAGTTCGCGTATTTCGGTGGCTGGAATAACAAAACGAATCTATTAGTTTGTTATACACTCTAGCGGTTCCTAACAAGGACAGACAACACAACAACCAGAATGAAAGTAGGCAATGGCAATTTCCTGTACCTGTGGGCAGATGTCAGGACCGAAGCTGTTTTCCTAGTGGCAGTGAAGTTGTGAGTTGTGCGGTAACTTAACCCGTCTAACATGTGTGTAGTACAAGGGGCCAAACGAGTAATTTTGGCCTATTGATGACATTCGCATAATTGCAATATACGAGAGTTGGTCCGCTCTGACGTTGCTGAGGTCTGTGAGTTCCCTATGATCAACTGGAAGCTCTGAAAACCTCTGTAGGTCCAGTGTTGCAGACAACTGCCAGTCCCTTGCACTACCTCTGGTTGAACGTCGTCTCACCGGTAAAGGACTGCTGCAGGTACGCGTGCCTCCTGACCGCGGCGGTCATCTTGCGGCCGCGGTACCGCCGGTACTTCAGCAGCAGGTCCAGCACGTGGTCGGCACCGTGCAGTGGCTGCAGGCGCGTGTATCCGTACAGCAGCTCGTTGAAGTCGATGACACGGCCGCGCTGCCGGGACGGCGCGTTGATGATCTCCATCACCTGGAATGCGGAATCACTACTAGAGAGAAAGAGAGAAAGAGAGAAAGGTAAATCGGGAAATTGCTCGATCCAAGTCAATATTGAGATACAGCTTTGACACATCCAACAAATATCCCCGGGCCGCACGGTATGATTACGAGCGAACGGGGGGGGGGGGACCTCTCAGTCTCTTGGGTCAAGGGCTGGCTTTCCTGGCGGACTTTGGGCGTTGTAGGAGTCGGATAGCAGAATGGGGATACGGTGGAAAAAAGAGTGACGCATTCACCTGCATGAATTTTAGTTGTGGCTCCCAGATGGCTCGCCTCCTTTGCCCTCTTATGCTTTTATTAGTTCCGTCCAGGACCTTAACCCGAACATATTTTTGTAACCCTAGAACTGTGTGAAATTTTTCCCCTACTTCAGAGATATGCATTTTTTTTTTATTGCTGCCACGAAACACTTCTCAGGCGAGTCCGGTTCGCTCATAGCATTTTCCTTGTTTAAATTTGTCGTTGGCCACCCAAATACAAATAGTACATGGTCGTAACTCGTAACAAACCAAAATGATCTCAAACACAAAACGCGATAGAAACCGCAATTAAACGGACCATCAGCTCAAAGGTACGGGACCACGTTGTTAGCTGTAAACGTTCGGGCAGCTATATCAGCCTGTTTACACGAACTGCATGTTGCGAAATTGTTGGCAGTGGTGTTTATTCTGTTAGAGCTATGTTTTAATTTCCTCCTAATATTGTAACAGCTTCCTGTACGGAACTAATAACAATTAACGTACTTTGATGTTTGAAACGTGTGCGCATAGTAAAGTGAAACTTCAAGGGATGGAGAAATAAATAAACTTCAATTAATACAGGCGCTGCCCACTCTCCACCACCGTTGGGTGTCCCGTATCCCCGCCGCACGGCCGTGAAGCCTTTTATTCCGAACCAGAATTAAATTTTAATACGGGCCTTTGCATTAAGGTCTATATATGTGTACTTCAAAAATATACGACAACCACAACACATCTTCATGCAAGTTCGCTAATGTGTAGGCGGAGGGCACCGAGCGTCACTGCAGTTGCGCTCGGTGCCCTCTGCCACGTGTTTGCAGGAGGAGACGTAAAGGACACACGCGAGTGTCCCCCACATCTCTTCGTACAAACACGCCGGTTATGAACAGTAGCCGGTCAATCTAGAATAGAATAGAAATATATTTATTCTCTACTTCGCAACACTACAGACAAAGTAAGCATAGTATACAAAATAAAAAGAAAAATCAAATACAGTAGGCACTTAGATATATGAGCATGGAATGGGATGTCACTCGGCATACGACCTCCCAGGCTTGAGACGGAAGGCAATGACAAGTGAGACGTTCAAATATTTCGTCACACTACAAAATCAATATAAAACACGTTATATTATATACAAACACACATACATACATCTACATACTCACACACGCATTTAGGTACGGAAACAAATGTATTATGATAATTGTGTTGTAACAAAGTTATAACAAACTTATGTTTGCGTGAAAACCGCCTGACGCGTAGTAGTGAGTAGGTAGTGATGTAAGCTGATCATGGCATGTCAGTCTTGGTCTTCACATACATCATATGGTTTTTATAGCGTAAGTGGTCAAACGAGAAATCGTTGCCTCTTGATGACTACCCGACGCCCACGGGATTCGCATGATTGTTACGCAGATGTGTTGACATCCTATTACCCCCCTCCATGGGGCTACCGACTACTCCCGAAACACACGAAACGCCACGGCGACGCTATCAGTTTACGCCGGTATCAAGCGAACGAGAGGTACTTCCCCGGTCGTGCCGGTCCAATTCCGTTGCATAGGAAAGTGTAGTGTCATGCACCATGCATGGCACTACCTCCTCCTAGAAATGGTATAAAGTATGTTCATTTAGCTGTAACCTAGATCTGGCCAGCAAGTATGTTCACTAGAGCTTCAGTAATGTCAAACAATAACCTACAACAAAAATGTGTTTAAATAAATGGCAATTCACTTGGTAGTAGCCAGGGTTCTGTATCTACCTCTCTTATAACATCGTCAAGCGCCTCCTTAAGGGGGGCCTCGATCCTCCTCTTCGGGTTGGAGTGGGTGACGGAGTAGATGGACTTGCTGATGAAGTCGAACGGAATGATGTCTTCCAGTGCGTCGGCCTTGTACCGGTTGAAATCTATTGGAGCACCTGGAATCCAGAAACAATATGCTTAACACGGGTTGACGAAACGTCGGCAAGGGACGTAGGAAGGAATTATTTATTCAGTGAACAAGTGAGTTAACTTACGGTAACTGTTAATTGATACTTAACAATGAGGAATTAGCATGTGTTGGTTATACATAACCTATGTTAAAAAAATACGAAACGCGTCTGTTCATCCATCACTTCACGCCGATGTAACGCATGTTAACAGTAGCTTCCCAGCCGTGCCCGTCCTTTACTAAATTGAAGGTCATTCAACGAAGTGTCCGAGTCAGTGTATAGGGCAGTATGTAAGCACGACACTTCTCGTACCACGGCCTGTTCTGCCATGACAACTCATGTCATCACCAGTTCGCTGGCTAAAGCCATGTACATTACTACAGGGCTATAGCCGGCGGCAGCGGGCAAGGCAGGCGCAGAATGTAAAAACAATATAAGCTGTATTTTTGTCTTTTTTATAGTTATCTTAATTGACCTTACCTAATATCCTGTTATCCCCCAGGAATCCCGGCTGCCCCATCTTGACCGGGAAGAGGGAGACATTCCCCGGGAGGACGTATCTCTCCGCCCTTTCGCGTGGCACTCCCAGCTCGTGCAGGGAGGAGGCGATGTCCCGGTGCAGGTCCAGGGCCTTCTCCCTTATGTCCAGTATACGCAGGTTCTGTAAAACGGTTAGTAGTCAGTGGAGGTTACGTGCCGTTGAACGTTTATTATATATCGCATAGAGCGACACACGAGCATTTGGTGCCTTTTACGTCTAGCGACGACCAGTGGAGTCGTCCACCCCATCCCACCGGACACCGTAACCTGTGCCTCTATACCTTCCCGGTTGTGCCGGGCCGGCTCGGGCCTCGCACAGGGCACCGAGCAGGGCCGAGTGTTAACACGAGGATTCCCGTGGACTGACATAAATTACCATGGGGAGCTGCTGCAGGCAGCGCGAGGTGCAGCAGCGACAGGGAGGGATGTCAGCGCAGTATATTTTATAAGTGTTATTTTTTATTTTAATGTTTTTTTTTTATAGCATAAGGGGGAAAACGTGCAATCGGACGTCCATGCAAATTCTCAGGATTGTTGCAGAAATGCGTTACTCTCCTATCATACATACGCATACCAAAATAGTGTCCACAGATAAATATAAAACACGAACACAGCTACCGCTAAATACAATTAAAAGCTAATCCTAAGTAAATTTAATAATGAAAGACAAAAATTAGAAGAATATAATAATAATTATTATTCTTTAATAATTTATGTACACAAAAAAAACACATTTTAAATTTACAGATAAGAGAAATCTAGTACATAGGAGAAATCTAGTACAAATTAAGTATAAGGCTTAAATACATAGTAACATGAGTTACATAACATTGATACTCTAGAGACACAAATAAATGTTTTTTTCGATTAAAATAAAAATAATAAATTTACTAATTACAAACTAGAAAATAGAAATGACACATATCAATTTTCTAATCTCTTTTCTATAGAAATTCAACGGGCACCAAGACTGATCAACTGTCTGCAAGTATTAAATATATGATGATGTTGCACATGGTAAAGGTTTTGATTTGGTATTTATTTTCTTATTAAGCAAGAATTTTTTATAACAACATGCCTGAATAAATTTCGAGCTTTTGACTGGAACATATTCAATAATAACTCGTTCTGAAATGTTGTAAAATGTTTCAGTAGCTTGGTTAACACACTCGCTACCGTACATAGGCTGCTAATCAATAATATTTAGTGCCTCATTTTATCCTTATGGAAGAGGCGCATCTGTCTCGGCTGCGATGTCAAACCAGTGTGCGAATGTGTGAGGACTTTTATTTCTAATGCAGGATGGTGCAGATCTTCAGCTACCAGAGGGCCCCCACTGGGAATGGTCTGACAACTAAGGTTACTCAAAACTAGATCTAAAATCCTGTTATTGTTATTGAAGATACAATTATATGGATTAAAATTGTTGTAACTTATAAACAATTTCCAAAATGACCTCGATGTTTTCTGAAGATCCCCCAGTCGTGGCTAACTCACGAAAGGAACGCACAAGTAAAAAAGTCTGACAAAGGAGGTTACTGTAAAACGAGTTGGTTTTTGTTCGTAATCCACGAATGTTTTGATAAATAATTATTTATTTACATATTATTTGCAGATGTGATTGGTCTAAGTACACGTTTTACGCATACACTACGCGTAGAACCAGAGGCAATGCAACAATATAGCAGGTCGGCGGCTATCGCCAGTCATATTTAATAGCGAAATTTAGTAGGTCAGTCGCGGAGGGAACCTGTCGCCGAGAGAGCCGGGACAGATGTCCTCAACAAAGCCGATCTATCGTCTCGGTCGGCATCCAACACACCCCCAACGATCAGCGACAGGAGCATACGTGACATTAGACAAGGCCACGAGTCCGTATTTCTACAGCTCGATTTATTTTATTTGAATTTGAAAACAAACCGTGGTACCACTCTTCAGTTAAAGCCATTTAAAAAAACAACACGCTATTTATACGTTTTATCTTACTTTTGCTAGATTAATACTAAAGCATGAACAATGACAGTAAATTAATAATTGCATGCATCAATAATAATATTCAATTAACATAATAAGTGATTATTATTAATAATTTAAAGATTTAACTACAAGATAGGACTGCGTCGAAAATCAAAATCCGTTCAATACTTTTGGCGTGCTTGAGTAACAGACATCTACACATCCAAGGTCAAACGTTCGCATTCATAAAATCAGTTTCAATATAAATTCCCAAACTTATTTCGTGCATCGTACGTTCGTGATTGCATTGCCATTTGCCAGTCAGTGCGAAGTGTGCACTTGACCGATAGCGAGACGTGCGCCGTGCCCGGGCGCTGCACGTGTTTGTTCGTGCCGCTGCGGCGCGGAGCG
>JAFELO010001279.1:182349-198569 GCA_017140195.1 Eumaeus atala | reverse complement strand
GGGGGGAGGTTGCACAGATATCTCTCTTTACTTATTACTCTTAAATCCTTAGTGTTTGTAATTCAGGCCCTTCCGGTGTGGCCGGAACGTAAAGGTTCGAAATACAGGCGAACATCGTGGTTCTAAGAAAAGATTGTGTGCATGTGTGTGTTTACTCCTTAAAAACTAACACATATATGTAGTGAAGAGTGCGCAATAGACGTAAAGGCGTAAAGCTTTACGCTGTCGTTACGCTTGATTGGTTCATCGCCGTTTCACATAATTTTATTAGTCACATTTTTATCAGTTAAGGAGTAAACACTAGACTCCCATAACGCGCAGACACAAGCTTTCTCTGTACTGCACTCCCTCCTCCCCTCGCTCGTGGAGGGGAGTTACACGCGTAGTAACGACCCACCTGAAGCAGCAGGAGCTTCAATATTTATTTACCTACGAACTGTGTTCATTATTTACACCGATATGTGTAATTTGATAACATTTGGGGTTCTCTTAAAAAAAAGGGAACCGGGACCCTAATAATTTGATCAGTAAAACGACCAGTGTAATCATCGAATGATAAATGACTAACACTAACGAGTAACGAGTGGCATCACTTTAATTTGTTGTCGGACCCGCTGCTGCTGGCCGTGCATCTGGCGTTACTGTTCATCGGACTAGCGAACACTCTGTTGTCTTCTGTTTCAGGGTCTTGTGAAGTAGAAGTGCTCTCCCAGCCGCGCCCGCCCTGTTCGTGTGCGTTGCGGCACCAACACAAACATATCAGATGTCACACGACGATTAACAAATCAGTTAATAAGATGCAGACAGATCAACGCGTATGACCTGCCTCTCTCAATACAGACTCCGCAAAACACGTGTCGTTGGGACCATAAATATTTCTTTGAATCAATCCGAAATTTAATGAGCGGCGTCGTTGTTACATTGCAGCGGACTGTGTCGGTACTCGGACCGACGGGTTTCTTTCAACACTGATATAATCAGGACTGACGAGGCCGTTGATAACTTTTGTCTTTGAGGCCCCAGAAGGGGAGAGGGAAATAACGAGAGGGCACTTAAATAATTTGTAGGGAGTCAAGAATTGCACGTTGGGGAACAGAGCTATTGAGCAAACCCCCGCGCATCTATCACAATTCGCTCCGTATACCGAGAGGTGGGTAGGAGCAAGTGTTGAGGTGGGTAAGTGTCCCCTAATCAAAGCGGAGACAATACAATACTGCAGTGACTTATACAAGCCGAGAAAAGAGAGGGCAGCCAGGTGAAGCCCAGCTGCTGTGCAACACGGAGATGTATATAAATAAGTATTATGTTAATATTGACTACTCATTATTATTCGTCTCACCACAAGGCTTGACAAATTCCAGCCGCCAGAGCAGGCTGGGTTTCGCAGAGGATTCAGCACCATGGACCACACATTCACCATAAGGCAAGTTGTACAAAAGACCCATGAGTACAATCAGCCGCTGTGCCTGGCTTTTGTGGACTATGAAAAAGCTTTTGACTCTGTCGAAACCTGGGCTGTTCTGGAAGCTTTACAGCGTTGACAGGTCGATTGGCGATACGTCGAAGTACTGAGTGCATTGTATGACGGTGATTTTATGTCCGTCCTAATTCCGGGAGGTCAAACAAGGCCATTACAATTGCATCGAGGAGTACGATAGGAGGATGTCATTTCCCCGAAGCTGTTCGCTAATGCTTTGGAGGACGTATTTAAGACTTTAAACTGGGCAGAATGCGGCATAAATATTAACGGCGAGTGCCTCTCACATCTTCGTTTCGCCGACGATATCGTTGTGTTGGCCGATTCGTTGGAGAGCTGCAGGAAATGTTGCACAGCCTAAATGAATCCTCCCGGCGAATTGGTCTTAGGATGAACTTGGACGAGACAAAGGTCATGTTCAACGAACACGTTCTCCCTGGGCCGGTCGACGTCGCTGTTTAAACTTCGAAAAGGAAGCCGATAGAAGGATTCAGTCGGGTTGTGCAGAATTTCGGAACTTCCTCACATTCTCACGTTGCCCATACCGCAGAGCTTAAAGACGAAAGTCTTCAACCAATGCGTTCTCCCCGTGATGACCTACGGGGCCAAAACATGGCCTCTTAATTTAGGACTGGTCGCAAGTTTGCGGTAGCTCGACGGCTATGTTGGGTGTTTCTCTGTCCGACAGAATTCGTAACGATATCATATGGCAGAGAACTAAAGTATCCGATATCACGCGACGAATAGGCTCGCTGAAGTGGCAATGGGCTGGTCGCACACTCAGAAGAACAGATGGCAGATGGGCGAATAAGGTTCTGGAGTGGAGGCCGCATTTAGGAAAACTAAGTGTTGGTCGACCGTTCCCCAACGATCCTTGTAGTAGCCGGTCCGGGATGGATGCGAGTAGCAGGTGATCGGTCGACTTGGCGTTCATTGAGAGAGGCCTATGTTCAGCAATTGACCGATAAGGGCTGATAATGATGATGATTATGAGTCACTATAGATGGAATAAGACGATGAATGAGATATATGATGTTTACTTGTACATATTATACGTGTAGTGGCTACCTTGAAGTACGTGTGCAGCCTGTACATGTGCCGGTGGTCCTTCACGGGATGCAGCGTGATGGCGCGGTGCACCTCCCGCTTCTTCAGCCGGCCCGTGTACGCGTCCGCGCCGCTGCTGTTGTGGTGCAGGATCGTTTGCATCTGCGGACAGAGGCACGTCGTCAGGAAACAACGTAAACTGTCTGTAAGGGGTGGCCCCCCCTTACAGACAGTTTACGTTACGGTTTTACCTTAGGAAACCTTCAATTATGCAGTAGCACAGCTCAAAAATTCAAAGGTACTAACTCAAACTTGCATTCAATGATTTCGCAATTATCAATATTAACATTAAACGGTCAATAGTACTACACAGTTCTTAATGTTGCGCAATAAAATTGATCGTGTGTTGACCCCTTACTTCACATTCATCAGTCAGCTGTCATCGGAATACAATAAGTTGTCATTACGACCTAAATGTTATATAAGATTGACTAGCTGCGAGTGCCCCATACGTGATGAGTTTAGGGCTAAGATTAAATAAGAATTGTGTGCGAGTCAGCTTCAACAGGCGCTCGAACTTACCTACTCACCAAGCACGGACATGATGCTGAGCGACTACCGATCCCCATGCCTATGGGGATCCGCATTATTGTTTTTATGCATGCATTGACTCCTCATATATACTCCTCATATATATAGTATATCTGATCGAAGACTCGATATGACAAACATATCGAGTCTTCGATCAGATATACTTTAACAACATTTGATAGAAATGCCGAGCGCATTATATTGTTTCCATGAGAAACGACATAACTGGAAGTAAAAATAGTAGAGATAGAAATCAATAAACCTCTATATTACAAAGCGAAATCAAATTACAAATCAAATTTGAATATTTAATTTGATTGACGATGATAAAATATCACATACACACATATCATCCAAATTACATTTTTGAACTTTATGTTTTAAACGAAATAGCATTGAACATTCAAGTATTATTTTTTTAAACGGCAGTGCGAAAACTAGTTATGATCATTGTGTTTAGGAACATAAAAAGTTGTTGACGCTAGTACTTTGTTTGGACAAAGAGGAATGAAAATGATTTACAGTTCTCATTTATAACCTGTGGTGATGTTGTAACTTGAGGTCAATATTTAGAAAACAACTCAGTGACGTCTTAGAAGGATTGCACACGACATTCGTCAATACTCTTACACATTTTTACGAATGTTTCTCATATTGATTTTGTACTATGCCAGTAGGCAGGAACTACATTTCACCTTCTATCGTTTCTCTTTTACGAAATGAGTTTAATAAAGCTGAAGACCTTTTGGGAAGGGTTGCTGACAACTGTATTCATTCATTTGTAATTGAAAGCCTGAGTACAAAGTTTTATGCTTCTATCTTCAAAAGTGTGGGACTTCCAGACTAACGTATATACGAAATGTCAACTTCATTTGAAAATTGCGTGAAAAGTATAGTACGTGCTACTAACTAGTAATAAAAAACTAACCAAGAGCGAGTCGGACGCTCTCGTGAATTGTTCCGTAGCGGAAAAGTATATCACAACAAAATTTTATTTTTGAAAATCATACTTCATTACTTTATAGCGGTTTATAAAGTACATACATCCACTTGGGTGTAATCTACGAGTAACACATCTGTGATATACGGACGGACGGATGAACATGACGCAACTATAAGCGTCCTGTTTCGTCATTGGGCTGCGGACTCATAATTATTGTATTCAAAATTACCATCAGTCTTAATGCCGCTCAGCTCAGCTTTCGCGATATACGACTTCTCATGTAGTCAGATCAATGTCATCCTCTCAGTCTATCACGCACACAAACGCTACAGAATAGCCGCTAATTCACTGTGTCATGCGACCAAGAGGTACGTTATCTTGCCGGGTGTGCACAACCTAGATCTAGACTACTCGGTGATAGATAAGGGTCTTAACGTAAACTCAGGCTCCGTAATGGTTAAGAGTGCTAAGAGTATCTTAGTTGGTGTTATTGCTGTAATGCAGCTGAATCGGGACGGCACAACTGATCCCGAGCTGTACAGTGTTACGAGATGAAAGAAATAAAAAATTCGAAGTAATGTTACGAAGAGGCAGTGCCAAGCCAACGGAATGAGGCCGGCACGACAGGAGAGGTGCCTCTCGCTCCAAATACCTAGTTGAAATTATGTTTTGCTACTTGAACATTTTATAAAAAATTAGATCTGTCACCTTTGACTGTGAGGTTTTAAGATTATTCTTAATTGTGAATCTGGACAGATCATGATGAAATAAATGTATCTAAAAGTCTGACGGAACCACATATAGCCCCTTTATCCCCAGAAGTGTTAATTCCCTTTATATAATTAATTATATTGTAACAACCGCCGTAAAGTGACATCTTGAGTGTCGCGTTCCGGGTGGGTTGTGAGTAGCCGGTGCCTCATTGGGAGGGGGCAACGTATCGGCATAGTAATTATGTGGTTGTTCATAGACTCCGATTTCTCGTTTGCCCCCTATTCTATATAAAAAAGAAATTGAAGAAATAACCTCATTTCCATTGAAGCCCAGGTTACAAATAACAATTATCGAATTAAATAAGTACTGGCCCCCAAGCCAGGGCCCCGCCGCGTAGAGTTTGGATTGCTTCATATCAAAAGACGACCCCAACAGACAGACAGACAGGCGCTAATGACGGAACATTACGTGGGTAATGAGTGGGCGCTTAAAGTATCTTGTAACACTTGCTCAGGACCGCGGTGATAATGTAACGCGAAGGGGTTAAACCATCGTCTTGTTATCGCAATTTACGATACATTATATTATTACAGCTATTAGCTGCGCCGGGCGATTTCGCTCCAATAAACTCATTTGTCACTCGGACGTCTGTCGTCTCAGTTCAGCCGTGGCTATGGTTCCTTTAGCATCTGAAACGTCGAGCTTGTTAAATAACTAAATAATTCCCCATAAAATCTCGTTAAAGTCGTGAAATTGTAATTATTTGTATAGTTGTAACTTTAGGCTACTCCGCTGATACAGCTCTGGACTTTTCTTAGCTTGGAATAGGAAAATCGAAACTTGGTCATTTACACTTATACCACGGAAAAAAGCCATGATAAACATATATTTGTAGCTCATTTCATATAAATTGAGGGTGTAAGTCCGTAAAACGAATACTGCTACTGCTAGTACTGATTGACTAGAATATTTTGGAACTGTCTAACATCAATGTACAATTGGCGAAACCGTGCCAAAAGTTAGAAAAACATAAGCTTTTATATACGATATTCCTAACCGGCGTGACAGTGGAATACACGTGAACTCGAGACAAGGTTTTTGTGCCACCATTGTGTGCTAATCACCAAACCAGTTGCCATGGGGACTGCACACCAAAATGCCACAGTTCCACCTATACTAGTGAATTTGTTATCTATATGTTAAGAAATGAAAAAAAAACTCATCCATTGTTTTTTTTTTCGTTATCTGCCACCGGCTACTCACGACCCAAACGAAACATTTTTAAAGCGTCCAACTGGCCCGTCTCGGCTACACTCTCTCCTACTAAACACTTAGTAACAGATTTAGGCAAACGATTAATAGGAGCATTTTGACTATACGTCGATTAACTAATAACCTGGTGATTCAAATGAAGCAGTTAAACGTGGCTAACGGAACTGCATTGCTACTTTCCAGCTCAGTTTTCACATTAGCTCGGTCAGCTAACCGGTCGGCGGCCTGTCTAGACGCCCGCTAGTTTTCCCTTACCCAATTGTAAGTAATGTTATTACGGCATAGCTGTCGAACTGAGTCGGCACGTGCCGAAAGTTGCCTTTTCTCTATATTTTTACAGTATAAAGGGTTGAGCCTACCGACGCCCATAGACATCTGCATGGTGGTTATGTAGACATGTTGCCATCCTTCCCTCGTCTTCTCTCCACACGAAACGCGACAGCACAGCTGGCAGTATGCGGCGGTATCATATGAGCGATCATATAGGTAATGACGGCGAGAGCTGATGAGAGTTTATGAGAGTTCGGTGTTCTATTGGGAGGATGCGGTGCAGGCCGGCGAAGCAACAGTGGCGTCACGTGTCTTTGGTGCAATACCTCACCTCTTAAGGTATTTTATTAGGCAAATAAAACTTGTAGATTGCAAATACATTGCTCTGAATAATGAACTTAGAGTTTACATTGAATTAACAAATTAAACAATGCAAGCGACACCGTGTGATGCAACTTGTTATAAATATAGTTCGCGAGCCGCGGATACGGAGAAATTTACTTCGCCATCAAATAATACGATTTAAGGGCGTGCACTCACGAGGCGTTTTATTTACCAGACCGTGATGAACTCGGAGGTGGCCGTCTTTTTTTTAGACCTGCGCCGCTGGTACACTGTTTTCGTAGACAAGCAAGATCGTTAAGAATTAAGATTCAACCGAGTCGAGCGTTTTAAACACTTGTGTCCCAAAACATCGGGAAACCGCATGTGCGTCATGTTCCGACTATAAAAAAAATGTGTAAATGAAGTTGACCATCGATATTTTCTTCCGCCACAATATACTCGTAGGTGTTCTCATATTAAAGTTAGCTAAAATATTGATTTTGTAGTTTCGATATTTTATTTTATTTTAAAATCTAATTGTGATGTATGTAATTTTATCCTTGGTATTCTTATGTTAGGTATAAGTTTGACTTTAATTTTTATTTACTAATTTATTATTGCGACATCTGTTAATGTATTCCAGAATAATCTTTTATTGACATTATTAATTTTATATTTTATTATTTTATTAATCCACATTCATAATTTTATTATTTTAATTGTAATTTGTAGGTATGTCACGTACTCTTATTAATGCTACATACACCTGTAATTGACATACAAATGTAAACAAGACCTTGAAAATACTGTAAATTGTCGTAAGTAATTTTTGAAATTGTTGTTGGTGAATGGATAAAATAAAATAAAAATAAAATATTTTGCGATATTCTTGTAAAGCAATACAAAAAGAGGTACCTGGCCCACTGACAGGGACAGGGAGGAGTGCAAGGCATCAGTATAGTAATTGTGTGAATGTACATGGGCGTCGGTAGTCGTAAATAGGCTACGAATTCGCGTTTGCCTCCTATTCTATAAAAAAACTGTAATATACACTTATTGAAAAACATAAATATGCATACATAACCATAATTCTAATATTATGTATAAATAATATCGGCTCGCTGGCTGCGCACCCCGTCTTACACCGGCGCCCACTTCTTCCAGAGTGTTCTATCGCACTCTCTCAAGCAATAGCTCTTATACCGATAATAGTATCGGCCTATTACGGGTCGAGACGACAGATGAACGATCACGTTCAGTGAACCATTAGATTTTATTGAATTAGAAAATTAGAATATGCGAAATTGTTGATTAAAATCATCGATACGTCTAAATTTCGATAATTTTAACGCCATGAACAATGTATGTAAGTAAGCATTTAAAATTTGAATAAACTTGCATCTCAAGCACAAACTTCATTTCTCATCATTATCAGCCCTTATCGGTAAACTGCTGGGCATAGGCGTCTTGGCGTTCATTGAAAGAGGTCTATGTCCAGCAGTGCACCGACAAGGGCTGATAATGATGAGGTAATCATTTAAAATTTGAACAAACCCGCATCTCAAGAATAAACACAAAGTGTGTAGTTGCCTTTACATTCCGAGCGCGAAAGGTTTTTATCGGACCTGAACCTGTGCTGTGGAAGCGAAAAGAAGCCCAATACAGCAGATTGCTATATCGGGATGCATCTCGAGCCGGCGAGGCCGACGGCACCTGGCGAGGTGTGATTAGTCCGCAGATTATATTATGCGAAATATAAGTTGATGACAGCAACACTGGTCGTCAGCAGGCGTCTCTGTCCAGCACAACAATAGAACTGACTTATCTACTTGAGATCTTCTCCAACTCGATCCTCAGCCAGGTCCCAGGTTGTACAAAAGTAATCATAACAAGATAATTTGCGTGCCCGACTTTCGTTTATCGCCTGACTGATACATTTCAACACGGCACACAACTCAATCGGAGACTGGGCAGGGGCGTGCATTCATTACGTGTTGTTTTGAAAGTGGGTGTGCACCACCCACTTTCAAAACAGCACGTATTAGGCGCCCTGTCATTGAAATTTGAAACCATCGAGACTCGACTATAATAACGATTACCATAAATAATAACAGATATCTATTTCAATTTTTTTTCCGAAATTATTTAAAAAATAAGATCAAGAAACAACAATTTGCATAGATACATCCAGATGTTTAACGTCCATATCGTTCCAAAATTGTCAAGCGAAAGTTTTACGTTTTTATCCGTAACTTTTGCGTAAGGGATATAGTACATCTCCAGTCGCGCTAGCCCTATTAAGCAGCAATGATGCAACAGCAATACTAACTATAAATAATGCAAAATACGCTCGAGGCTAAACGAGGGTATTTCTAGAAACGAATATTTCACTAGCGTCCAGTGTAAGTTGATACTCCACGGTATAACATCGTACAAGCGACACGTGTGTTTAAAGTGGTTGTGTCAATCTTGAGGAGGAAGCACCCACTTGGGCCGGCGATAGAGCTGCGAAATACGGCACGCGAGGAAACGTCAATCTAGAGCCGGGAGCAGCGGCGGCGAGCGCTTCCTCAACTGGCCAGACCTTGTCGCGAGACAGGGCTGCCATTTGGACTTGTCAACTTCTCTTTTTTACGTTCCGTATCTAGGAAGTACGAGCAGAACACGTGTCTGTGAAGACCTAGACCTAAAGGGTACTGCAATTACCGATGACCTAGACTCGTAACGTTTAGCAAGTGACAGTACAAACAAAGAGAACACCCGTAACTTCACAATTTCTAGTCATGTCACAGAAGTAAGTAGAGTCCGCCTCGCACCTGACCTACTACAGCAGAGAGTGGCAGTGGACCTGTCGGAGCCTACTATAGTCCACGAACACCCATAAACATTACCGCCTCGTTACAACACGCGTACTAGCGCTAGCTCGACCATTACAGAGTGGCTTAATGTGATTCCATACTACATACGATGATTTTATCTTAGCCGATGGCTAAAGTATATTTCTAAATTAAGACTTGCTCGGACCCAAGTTTAAATTTTGGGCTCCATTCATATCTCAAGATCAAGTATTAACATCGCTTTCTCTCGAGTATTTTTATGAGTTTTGGTAGATCATAGTTCAACTGAAACTAAAAACTCATTTACATTTCTGAGTATTTAAATTATTTCAATTACATGCACGTAGTGTGCAGGTAAGACGAGATATTATGCAGCCCAAGCTCATTTTGTCTTTTGCAATAAAGTCAGGTTTAAAACAACGATTTATATTTGGCTGTTGGCTCAGTAGCTCTCGGTCAAAGTAGAGTTAATCGTTTTTTTTTTTGTAATAAGACCGTTATAGTCCTGCAAACGTCTTGGGCAACGTCTTTTATCATTTACGCAGCTACTCTCACAAACTGCATAAAACCCGACAGTACAGCCGTTATTTCCAGTCAGTGTTATACTAATAGATTAAGAGAAGTTACCGTACACTCTCCATCCCAAAATACTCATCATACCTACAAATTTTCCAAAAAAATGAAATTCTACCAAAACCATTAACTAATGTGTTGCCTAGAAGAAACTATACAGCAGCAAAAAGTTATCAGATCTCATGTAGCGCCAAGCTCTTATCTCTACATGTTCTAAGTTCTCCAACTATTTACACACATACATATCTTCAAACTGGATCCCTGGCGGGATAGGGAGAGAGGACCAAGTGCCATATGTGACGCTTTACATTCTAATTCAAAAATCCTAAAGCAAAACAAGCACAATCTGTAGAGCGGAATTAAGCCACACTTTAACTTTAATTAATATCTAGACCTAAATCTATTAGCTATTTGTTATCATTGGCCGCTATCACAATCAAAGCTCCGCCGAGACGTCGACTCATTAATATTCATGATAACATCTGAGACGTGTTAGCCCTATCTACGCTTTGTTATAACTCATACGTGTTACCATGGCACTGCGGTAATTTGTGCATGTTACTTGCAAACATATTTCGTCTATTAATGCGGTCGTAAAGGGATTAGCCGACTGCAGGACATATTATTGTGCAGGTGAGTGCGCAGGCGCAAGCGCACGCCCTGTTCCGAAGGAGTTGTAGTCCAACACGACCGGAAGACGCTAGGCGCAGAACCGATGGATCAGTATACTCGCAATATGAAGACTTAAGGTTATGGTACTGTGGCTATAATTATGGCTTAACATGCTCTACGGCACCGGTGCATTTCAACGTCAACTTCCTAACTCCGGACTGTTATTAGAAATTGAAAAATCCTTACAAGGATTTGTGTTTGATCCGGGCCGGGATCCGAACCCGGGACCAGACGTCTGCCAGACCTGACGAATATGCTAATCACAATCCACGAGGCAGTTCCTAGAACATACGACGTAAATACTGATAGTATGAATATGAAAGGTTTCAAAAACAACCTTGAAATTATCCTATAAAATCTACAGTGCAGGACCATTGTAGCATTACCGCCGCATTTGGCGTGCTCTCTCATTTAGCGGACGTCTTTCTACCAAACCCATCGACAAACAATAATGAAAAATTTACTAACTTCCCAGCTCCACCCTACCGACCTGACCTGCCATTTGAAAGGATTCAGACGTGCGAGGTCATAGAAACGATTGAAAGCCTAAACCAGAATAAAGCCCCGGGATATGATTTAATTACTGGTAAAATACTCCGTGGATTTTCTGAAATAGCAATACGCTGCTTGTCGCACTTATTTGACTGAATACTGACCAGAGGCATCTTTCCACGCAGAGCCATGGCACTACAAAAGAGGTGGATAGACTAGTAGAAGAAATACATAAAGCTTTTCAATACAATAAATATTAGTGTGCAGCATTTCTTGATATATGGTAGGCTTTAGATAGAGTTTGGCGCAAAGATTTATTATACAAAGAAAAAAACTTAAAATAAGCTGTTAGATCTTTATAAAGTCGTACCTCACTAATCGATTTTTTTATATAAAGCGAGGAGAAGGAATAACTAGACTGTACAGTGCCCAGGCGGGGGTACCACAAGCAGGTGTGCTTGAGCACCTGATCTTTGCCGATGGCAAAACGGCCTTAACTGTCCTTGATGAACCAGAACAAGCAACTAACATGTTGCAGCGCTCACATTAAAAAAAACTTTAAACAATATAACAGAGGGCTCAATTACATTACATGGCTGATAAAAGCAAACGAAATCACCTCAGTTCAGGTGACTTACGAGCCGACGCTACACAAGTCCGCCTGTAACGCTGCACGGAGTACAGAAACACCAAGCAAAAGAGGCCGAGTACCTTGGCCTGGCACGACCAGTCTCGGTCATATAATACCAAAGCAAAAAGAAGATGCGGGTTCGAATACTTAATAAATGGATGATAGTTCTAATTTGCCTCCACCTTTCCAAGAGAGCAAACATCTACATAATCACATACATACACATTAACCGCATAAATGCCAGATCATAATATAAGAATCTACGATAAAGTGATCAATTAAAATACCGTGTTATCAAAATACACGTGACGTTACAAGGAAACGTGATAAACGTTATGTTCTAGTGTAAAACAACTGCTGGCCGCTATCAGTTATCGCGACACGATCTCACAAGTGATACGCATTAGCTTACACGCACGGACAGAACGATTATGATTTATATAGATAAACAATTAACGAAAAACGCTAAAGTAATATAACAAAGCTGAAGGGTTTGTTTGAACGCGCAAATCTCAGGAACAACGGGATACATGTCAGATTCTGTCTACTTGATGATGTACGGAAGAATGGAACTACGAGCAATAAGCCCGAAGATCCACGAGTAAACACGCGGGGCGCTGCTAGTTAGAAATTATATTCAAACCCACAAATAATAGCATGTGAAATGTTGCGATTGGTCGAGACCTAATCAGACGGTCAAAAAGTTATGAGATCTGTAGCGAAGCCAAGCTGCTAGTTCCACAGGCCCCGCCCCCAACTCCTAACTCCTCACTTGACAACTGGACCGGAGTCAGAATTCATGGCTTGGTGTTATCCTGTCGACACGTGTATCGGATGTGTATGAGGAAATAATTCGTATTACGTTTGTGATAGCTCTCGTCATGAGGGTTCAAAAAAACAGACGAAACGCTTCGAGAAAATTAAAGTAGCGTCTTGGCGGGTGCACTGACGTGCCCCCTGAGTCATCATAATGAATTTGTAGGTGCAAGTACAAGGGTTCACTTCAAGGTATCGGGTGAAAGTCTCACTGTATCTTCTTATACCACTTTTACGTCTCCATTTTATAATAAAGTACAATTAAACCTATTTTTTTTTCAAGAACGAGTGTCATGCTGCGACGTAGCATAAATGGGCCAACACGCTGGGAGCTAACTTTCACTCACATGATAGCGCTATGTGTCGTGTTTCGTGCGATTTGTGAGTTTTAGTAGACCCATTGGAAAGGGAGCCCTGACACACAATGTTCCTCGCGTTTTCATACTAATCTCGTACGTTAAAGTTCGTCAAGCAAATCAGGTTGAAGCAGGGAACATATAAACCTACACACGTTTGTACGTATATTACGATATTTATGTAATATTTATGTAATATCTATTACCTTGAAAAACATCACCCTGCTTTGGACGTGGTCGGATGAAAGAGAGTTTAGTATGTAATGAAGGAATAATTGTTTAGGTAGAGTTTAGCGTGGAAATATAATAAAAAACAAATATATTAGTTCCGTACATATGAAGTTGTCGTTTTTAGTACAGGCCAATTTAGTCATGAATTACTCCTCTTTCGTGAGGAATTCCACATTCAAATTTGTAGAGCTACTTACTCGTGTATTATGCTTCGATGACCTTCATTTATTTGTTTTCTTTCTTCATTTTTTCTGTTTGCGTCACTCATTTTAGAGAATGGAAAACTTAAAATATCGCGTTATTTACGAATACGAGTCCGCCGTAGCACTAGTGCTGCGGAAACGATACAAAGGGTAAATGATGTGTAGGGCGGTCATGTTGCAAAAGAAAACACAATCGTCTTTCGTTCCAACGTTTTCATTCTGGAAATTTCGACCCGCAGAACAAGCACCGTGGATGGCCTGAGACCCAAGTTGATAATGAAGAGTTGAAGGCTATTGTGGAAGCAGATCCATCGTATACCACGTCCGAGTTAGCTCCAGGCCGCGGTGTTAGTGATAAAAATGTTTTAATTCACTTGAAGCAAATTGGGAAGATTAAAAAGCTTGAAAGATTAAAAAGCTCGCAAATTGACTGAAGCAATCGGCAAACGCGCATTCATGAAGGTATTTTAAACCGAATCATTACCTGTGATGATACCGAATTATTCTCTACGATAATCGGAAGTGCTCAGCGCAATGGTTTGATCCCCAGGAGTATCCCAGCCAAATCCTGCCCCAAGGAAAATTAACCCCAAAAAAGTTACTTGTAAGCGATTCGTGGACTAGTGCCGGTATTGTTCATTACAGTTTTCTCAAATCTGGCCAGACTATTACGCCTGATGTCTATTGTCAACAGTGTATGCAAACCATGATGGAAAAGGTAGCGGTTAGACAACCTGGGCTGGTCAATAGCTCCACGCCACTGCTGCGTCACAACAACGCTAGGCAACACTGCGCAACAGACGGCTACCAAATTAGAAAAGCTTTAATTGGAAAGTCTAAAACCTCCTCCGTACTTTTTGGACCTTACTTCAACAGATTACCATTTTTTCGAAATTTGGATAACTTCTGCCATGGGAAAAATTCAACTCCGATGTGCCTCATCGGAGTTGAATTTTTCACAAATCGCCTTCAAAGATTTTTTTGATTCTCGTCCGACTGGTTTTTAGTAAAGGGATCAATGAAGTACCTATGAGGTGGCAAAGGTGCGTAGAGAACAACTTTGATTAGTTAAATATATTATATTAAAAAATATTTTACTTTTTGTTCCTCCCATAGAAAACGCCAATTTCATATCTTACATATGAACACTATTTAAAACTGCACGCATTAGAGTAGTACCACAGTTTCACCTTAGTGTTTCGTGTTCTGTCTGATAACTTGCCAATCGCACACTTCATCAACAGATATTGGTTACGTTTACAACTATCATCCATTTAAATCAATGATACTCGTGTCGCCTTGGTTATCATGTGTTGGGGGTTATCTGGACATTTATTAATTTAGCTTCAGTATGCTCTGCCGCCGACGAGGTGAGTTTCTAAGGTTATCGCACCATACACGTTGTGTACGGTTTTTTATGTATTTTCCTATATTCATATTTATAATAATGTTAATTAAGTAACGTTTATGGTGCAAAAACGTGCGTCATTGCTAGCTTATTTAACAAACTGAAACTGAAAGCTCCATATTATATGTTCAACCCACTACTATTCACCCCTTAGCGGCTGAATTTTTAAAAACATTTTCTCAGTCCTCGCTTCAATCATTTACGCAGTAACGGAAGAATTTTTTTGTTAAATATAAAGATTAAATACATTTTTTTTGTAAAAAAGGTATCACAAAAAATAACATTAAACTGAAATTAAACACACATTTCTTAAACAATCTGCGAACGCAGTGTGTTTCTATCTGTAGTGTGTGTATACTTGCTATTTTGAAGTTTAGAATAAATGCCACCTGTTGGCGTTTCTGACAAACCTCAGTGGGTTTTAGTCTGCTTAGCATAAATAAGTGTTATTATATATAAAAATAACGGCATGTATAAAATATATTTTTAATTGCAAATGACAATTATTAGTTTTACAGTGGGTTAGTGTAATACACAAATATAAACAGTTAAATATATAAAAAGCTTATTCGAAATGGTCTTCACTGGCTGCAATACAATCCTTTAAACGTTGTGGCCAGTTACCAATTGAAGCACGCACTCTTTCACTGGTAAAATTCTTCAGTGCCAATCGTATGGATTGTTTTAGGGACTCCAAATTAGGATGACGTCAGAGCAATGAAACATTAACGTGAAACTGTGGCACTACTCTAATGCGTGCAGTTTTAAATAGGGTTCATATATGTTTGTTTTTGTTTTATTTTTCCACGTTAAACTTTACCTAAAGAATAATCCTTCATCACAGTACATCTCTAAAACTGGCCATAAATCATAATCCAGCAGATTAAGGTCTGAAGACTGATCAGGTTCGGAACGTTCATTTTAACCAAGATTGGGTTGATCGAGCCTTGTGATCTGGTCCCGAGTCTTGCTGGAAGGACCATATTTATTGAACAGGGAGTTATAAAGGGACTGAACTGCTGATGTTTTAATACCTTTTCCCCAAAAATATGACTCCGTCAGTCCTTCATTAACGTTAACGTTGCACTCTGTCAAATAATTGAGAAGCTTCCTTAGAGCTTTGATCATAGATACACTCATTTGTTTGTTAACATGTTACTCAATTACAATAAAACAACTTTTACGAATTTTATCGCGGTTTATTAAATTATTTATGTAGCCCGACGTTTCATAATACACGACGGCATAAATAATTTAAGAAACCGCGATAAAATCCGTCCTTTCTTACGACTACCGACGCCCATGGACATCCACATAATTACTATGGCGATGCGTTGCCCTCCTTCGCTCCCCCCCCCCCCCC
>JAFELO010001279.1:150290-181828 GCA_017140195.1 Eumaeus atala | reverse complement strand
TACCAACTGCAAACAATAAATATTGTAGTTGTACTAGTAACTATCACAAGAGCTCTACCAACTGCAAACAATAAATTTTGGCAATGTTGTGATGTCAACGGCACAGTTCGACGACCGCTCCAGAAGATTCGCCCATAAATTACTAAGTTTAAAGAAATTGAAAGTAATCACCCCGTGTGCCAATTGAGCAATTGACGACGAATGAGAAACAATTCGCTCAGAGATGTTTTTTTTTACACTATGAGAGGGCAAACCAGCAGTCGGAGTCTTTTGATGACTACCGTCGCCCACAAACATCCCGCATACATTCCTTTCCAATGGGCCACCAGAAATTCATACGTCGCATGAAACGCGACAGCACTTCGCGGCGGTATGTGTCCGGAAGCGACACCTCTTCGGTCGTGCTACCGTAACCTGCTGCAACGTTTGGCACGGCCGTGAAGTAACAGGGTGCGTTACCGATCGTGTCAATTCTGCTGCAATGCAGCATGGCTCTACCTCTCACTAGAAGCATAAGCGACCGGTCTCTATTTACGCGGCTGTCTCCCGCATGCAGTCGCCGCCGCGCGCCGAGAGTAAGGATTAAACTCCGGTACCAACTCGTGAGCACTTCGCAGGCGAGCGCCGCCGGGGCGAGCCGCTAATGTCACAACAAGTAGCACTCCTCGCAGCGTGTTGCCCGAAACACAGTTGATGAGCTTATACTAACACACACACATTAACAGGTTTTCACGCGTCTCAAGGAGATCCGCCGTCCGACAAGGAAATGACGTGCGCCTGACCTCAAACAGCATCCTCGCCGGTATCTCTGACTTACGATACTAGTCTTGGGTTATAGTACAAGGGGGAAAACTAGTCGGAGGAGTGAAATCTACAGATTTCTTTCCGCCAAAAATCTTCCCATCTGCGGTCAAAGAGGGGGCTCTGTCCCCTTTCGTCTCCCTAAACTAGAAGGCATAAAAGTCTTCGCTGGCGCTATGAACTGTTATAGGGAATGCAATATCTTCGCCTACAGTAGTAGTCAGAATTACACAAACCGTACGTAATAGACATCCCTTAACGGTGACGTGAGAGCGATCGTACCAGCCCGATTCATCTGCAACACAGCAATGACATGACGATGACGAAACTACAGACACGTGGACAAAGAACTGACGCCGCTGTAGACACACAGACTCTCAGGCGGCGACATGTCATCTGCACAGTTATGTCAGTTGCGCCACGTCTGCGCGAGTGGCCTCGCTAGCACGACGGTGTTAGGAATACATCTTGAAAGTTGCAATTGGTTCTTTTAAGAGATGGAGGGTAAACGAGCAGGTTGATATTGACTACCGCCGCCCATAGACATTTGCAAGACCAAGTGTCCTGCAGACGCGTTGCCGGCCTTTAAGGAATAGGTTACTTAACAATGCATGAGGTGATGGATATTTACCATCTCGCGTTTTATATGGTCTTAATATCTTTAGAAAGTACGAAACACATACGATAGTACTTTAGCTATCGCGCGCGAGCTGTCCCCGTCGTCATAGTCGGGGGACGAGCGACCTCGCAGACCCTCCGGCCATGCGAATAGTCGTTGTTATAACCCTTTCAATTTATTATAACCCTTATTCTATCGAGACGCATCTCTGCCACCTGCGGGAGAGTGGGGGTCGGCGGCCCCAAAGCTAGTCTCATCCTACCCCTACGAGCACTCACAGCAATCTGAATTCCGATGAAGCTGTCCGGGCTTCTCTTCGCTTCCATGGAGTAAGTTGAGGCCTGTAGAGACCTGCTAGTAGTCGACCGTACTTTGTGATAATAATATTAAAAAAATTGACAAAGTTTCATTAATTAAAAGCACATGTCAAACGGAGACGACGGAACAGTGCGGGTTTAGATCGTTTCTCTAATCAATTAAATAAGCGCCACGACGTATCCAATTACGCGTTTTTACTGTTCATGACTAATCAACGGCCATATACATCCGCAGAACCATAGAATATACAGATATGTCGGCATTCCGAAATGAAACCGCGCTTGCATCTCAAACAAACTGCACGACTCGTGCGTCCTTGGAATTGTTTAAATAGTAAAAGTGATCCGAGGGCAATAAGTTCTTCATCATAGACTAACAAACGAACAATTGAAACACATGGTGACTGCCGACGCCTAATAACATCCGTATATGAGTGGCCCTTCTTGATCCCGTCCTCCCAGCCGGCTAACACTTTTTTTATAGGCTAGGAGTGCAAACGAGCAATGGGAGCCTTTTACGACTACCGACGCCCATTAACATCCACATAATTATTACGCCAATGCGTTGCCCTCCTTCTCACCCACCCAATGGGTCACCGGCCACTCACAAACCGCACGAAACGCGACACTGAAGATATCACTTTACGGCGGTATTATGTGAGCGAGAGGTACCTCCCCGGTCGTGCCGGCACAATTCCGTTGCACTACCTCCTCCTATGCAGAATGCCGCTACCTCTTCCTAAAATCTACTGATAATTCACATTAAACATTATAGCTATCGGTTTTTGAAAAGAGAGACTTTGGAGAAGTAAAAACAATGTGTTTAGTATTTTCCTGTTCCTTATGTATTTCCGATGAGTGTACTGTTTCCATTTCGCGGTACTGGGATGCGGGACGCGGGTTCTTTCGGCGTAGCGAAATGTGGAACGGCGGACAAATAAATAAACACGAGACACATGTGGATGTTGTTTAGAATATAAAGACTACAGGCGTGAAGTGATAGCTATGCTTTGGCGAATATTCCGCGGTCTATTGCGTGGCGTATATAAATTACTTAAATAGCGTGGATGGCAACACATCTCCATAAGCTCAAAACATATTTAGCATGCCTAAAACGGATATACGGATCAGTCCACGGTCACTTTGGGGACGTGAGTGGCGAATACCATAATGTGTTCATGACCTATGGTTTCATTAGCCAATCACACCACTAAATCCATCCGTTCGTCTAGCCGAACAGTTATATGTATCGGTATTACCAGGCCTCGTTCTATTCTCTATTCAATAAAGAATTTTAAAAAATATTTCGAAGACATATTAAAATATAACATAATCAAAGTTACACATTAAAAGTCTTAAGATTACTGTACACATGTTATAACTTATTTCAACAAGTGAAGTCCTTGTCCTAAAATATAATTATTAGTGATGCGACGGAGTAACAACGCCATCTCTGTTGAACAAGTATCCAACAAGCGAGTCGTTTATTAGCGTCCCATACGTCGTTGACACTAATGCAGCCCAGCTGAATCGCCCACATTGGCCTTAATAGAACCTCTCCGAAAACATTGCCAGTCAATTGTATCTACACTTTAGAGTTTAAATGATTTATACCATGCTCTGTTTATCAGCTGACGGTTTTGAAATTGTTCTGCAGTGGGTACTCACTCGCACACATTCGTCTAAAAGGCAATTAAACAGCTGACCACCTTTCTAGAGAAGCCTTCTCCGACGGCACTGGCTTGCTTTGTCTACCCGATCATACTGATGTATTGCATAAAATTAAGTTAAATTGCCCAAAAGATTGGAAAGAGTATTTTGACGTACGAACTCCTGTCTAAGGCACGCCCCTTGCTTTTCAAATTCTAGTTTCTATAGAAAGAATATAGTAACAGCGTTAAGGTTACGTTCCGGACACATCCCACTAGATAGTTTCGGTTACTTAATGAAAAAAGTTACCTCTAAAAATTGTAACGAATGTCACGCAGTTGAAGATGTCTTTCATGTGCTGGTGGAATGTGTCCGGAACGAGGCCGAGAGGGTTTCCTTTCGAACTGCCTACGTGATTGACTTATACCATACTGGTGCTTGCAATATTAATCTCGCTACCCCGATAAGGGAGTAGCAAGCTTCTATCACTTAGTAAACTGCGCGTTAAAGCGAAGGTATGTTAGTTTAAGCAAAAATGTATTTCTACATATTGACAATTCTTAACCCATGTTTGTATTTACCAATAGGGATGACATAGTCTTGTCTGATCAAATCCTTTTTAATGAAATAGGGAAAAAAAGAAAATGATTTATAGTTATAAAATGTACACTTCGCTACCCCGCCTGCTCGTACATGCCTGTTTAACACGTTACATTTTAAACCATCTCTTTGCTCCCGACTTCGTACGCGTACCGGTGTGTGAATGTTCATATTCCATAAGGACTTAGAATGTGAAACTACAAGCTCAGCCACGTCCAATGAAATGTAATGTAAATATTTTATTCTAGAAACTTGTAATCAAACTAGTATCGCATAGTGGAAATATATAACTTATCTCTCTCTCTCTCTCTCTCTCTCTCTCTCTCTCACTCACTCACTCACTCTGTAAATAAGCCTCAAAAAAAGACATAACACACAAGTCAAGTTCTGTATACAACATCCCGAAATTATATAACAATAACTTCTTATTCAAGATACAGACACAACTGAAACAAGAACTCTCGCGCAAGAGGGTGCCGTAGCAGCAGACCAGAAACAACTCACATCTCTTCAACTAACAGATCGATTTTGTCCTAGTCAATTTTTCTTTTAAGTCTTTATGCTGTGTAACATTTTTACCAACTAGAAGCAAATATCTTGCAAAATGTTAGCAAATCAAAAATCTTTCCTAGAAACCTCCATGCCATTTAGAAAGGCCTATCGAATGATACATTGTTTTCATCTCTCATATCCCCTTCATCGTTTCCTTAATAATTTTATTTATCTAAATAACACTACATAATGTTGTAGGTACATAAAATACATTCATCTACCAAACTTCAGACATACAAATCATAAATCTCCGAGGAAAACGTCTGTGACATACCGATTGACGGACGGCCATGACGAAATTATAATAATTCTGCCTTTTGCCATTTAGCCACGGAACCCTAAAAATGGAAGATAGCCAATCACAATTCTATGTCAGAAGCGATTAATGTGTGTGTTACAGTTGTTGCTCAAGGGCTCTAGAAACGCACACACCGTGATGTAGGCGTGCAACACACGGAGCCAACGAGCCTGCACCCTCCTCTGATGATGTGTGATCGACTATCGAGTGAGTTAAGTTCACAAGAGAGTTGTCCTGTCGTGCGCAAATTCAATGACACGCCAGTAAAGTATAAAACATATCAATATAATATAACTTTCACCTCATCTTCTGATACCACAAACCTCCTCCCCACCAAGGGATCAAAAAGCATTAGGGCACATTGCGACTGGAGGGGGGGGGGCGAACGCGGACAGGTGTTGCAACCATAGTAACAGTCTAACATCAATATTCTAAGTACTAGTATATTTCTAAGAACTATGAAATGGTTTTAGGAAATTGGGACGAATCGTAAATTACAAATGTGCAAATGACAATCAAGGAAAGTAAATATGGCTGGGATATTTCCGGCGACAATAACATGTGTATAATAAAATTGAAAACAGCGATTATTGCTTCTTAGGTAAACACAACAGTTTTCTTACTGCAAAGCTTCCAGCGGAAGGATTATTATAACAGACTTGACTGTGACTGGCTTGTAGTGGTCCCAACCACGTGGTGCAGTCCCGGGTGGGACCAGAGCATCATCGGCGTTTTACAACTTCCAACAGCTGAGGAAGTTGGCGGTGTTAAGCCCCCGTGCCTCGAAGAGCGCGTTAAGCGGTCGTTTTCCAAATTTCTCTCCGGTCGTGTCGGATTGCCGTCCCATCGGAATAGAGAGCTACTCTTTGAAGAGATGGCCGCCGTAGCCGAAATTCGGCTAGGACAACATTATTACTGCGTTACCAACTGAGCATTTCCACTGTCAAGTTTTAAAACCAACCCCGACTCACCCTCATCTTATATAAAAGCTATATTACACTAGCTCTAGCACCTAAGAGAAAGTCTGAAGTGATAACCATTGTCCGCTTGATAAGTACTTATAAGTGGCACTTGAGTGAAGTCGGCGTTATCGCAACCAATCCTCGTACCTGACTACTGCTGACGCAGCTAGAGGGACCGGACAGGGGTTTAGGATTAGTACTATCGAATATTCCACAACTGCTGTGACCAAAATTATAGAAGAGGCCGCTTGGACCACTACCCTTGCTGCAGTTGCTGCTCCTGTGTCGTCCGGAACCACACAGACAACTCTGTGACAATCGGATAAAATCATAGTGTTAGTGATCTGGTAGTGATCGTAGCATTTCAGTAAGAGGTAGCTTAGGGAGGGTTGGCACGACCGGAGAGGCACTTCTCGCTCACATGATGTGTCACGTTTCATGCGATTTGTGAGTAGCTGGTGGCCCATTGGGGGTCAGAAAAGGAGGGCAACGCATCGGCTAAGTAATTATGTGGATGTTCATGGGTGTCGGTAATCGTAAAAAGGCTCCGATTTCTCGTTTGCCCCCTCCTCTAATCTATAAAAAGAAGGAAGCGATAAAAAAAAAACGAGAAGTAGGAAGTGATTTTAATTTCCCTCTCCCATTAAAGCGGGAGATGATAAGATAATAATGAGTTGTGGCGAGGCGAGGTCCGGTTGCTGTGCACCAAGCACGAAGAACAAGAGGGACAGCTCCCGTACGATGTTATACTGTCGGTTGACATTGTAGACGATACTCGTTACAGAACCTTCGTCGTTGGGCCAATCAGAGCGAGAGCTACGAATCCGATCCTGTCCAAAACGGTTACAACACGGCATGACACACCTAAAACTCAAAACCAATTATATAGTCTCCTGCATAGCGCCAGTACATCTAATAGTGTATCGTTTACGTATTTCAACGCAATGTATCTTTAAATATATACAACAACTGAATATTTTTACAAAAAAATACGTTGCTAATTTCTTAGGATTTCTCGAACGGAATCAACAAAGCTCTTATTACCTGCGCGATAAGGTTTAAAGTTGAACACTAGGGACCTAACATTGGGTGTTGGTTATCTCTCTTGTTACCTTGAAAAGTCTGACAAATCTCACAAGTTGTACCCGTTGGGATTTCATACCGACACTCTCAAACAACAACATCATTATCAAGTAAACTTGCCACTTTATACAGCACATGAGGACAAAAAAGAAATCGGACATTTGGAGACTACTGATGACCACGGATAATGGTTATACAGGTGCATTGTCCTCCTTGAACCCAACCCCCAAACCCCAACACCGGCTACTCACGAACCGAACGAAACGCGATAGCATAGCTATCACATATAAACATAATTTAATGTTAAAAATATCGAAAAATTAATGGCTTCCTTGGGATAGATTTTAATTTAAAAAAATATAGTATAAGCGGCAAACGGGAATTCGGTAGCTTTTGTCGACTATTGTCGACATCCGCATTATTGGCATGTACAGACGTGGCTGTGAGACTTTCAGGAGGAAACCGCACCAATAGGCCACATGTGTAAAACCGCGGGACTCAACTCTCTCGTTACCGAGTGACCGACGGGTCACTGACGGCCAGCGCACAGTCGACACTGGTCATGGCCTATGATCTATGCATCCGCTAAAAAATTTTTTTAAGGGCGTGACAACTCAAGAGATTTTGGAAGATTGTACGAAAGTGTAACTCGTACGAAAGCGCAGCAAATGTGACAGTTTGTGACAGGGAAACCGTCTCCCCTGGGGGCAAAGCATATGGAGAATAACTTTCGGTTATGCGGATATTTATGCGGGTCAGAATTCACAAATAGGAGAGTCCAATGCTCAATTTTCGTCTGTGATGTAACCCGAGTAAAGTCCTAAAGAACGAACAGAATGTTAAAGTGAAACATGCGCAATCGACGTGCGGTGAAACGCTACGCTCAGCGTTACCGTAACGTAACGTAGTTCCTGATCTCATTATACACACTAAGCGGAATGAGAGCGAATTTGTAAGAAGCTTAATAAGAGATTTTCGCGGCGGCCACATATCCGACGGGCTCTTAATCATACTCTGCCTCCCTGCACTGCGTGCCGCCTGCCTGCACGACACTTCGAGCGTAGCTTTAATTATTACACTTTAAATATTCTACAACATAAACTGTAACTTTTTTTAATAGAATAGTTGGGGGGGGGCAAAGGAGCAATCGGAATCTTTTTTTCGACTACCGACGCCCATGAACATCGGTATAATTACTACGTCGATTAGCTCGCCGTCTTCCCCCCACCAATTGGGCCACCGGCTAGTCACAAACCGCGACATACTGTTTATTAATATTCCTTCGAAAGTTGTTAATCTTATGTTGATTATGAGTTCGTTAAAATAATCAATTGCAATAAATGTGAATAACAATAGATTATATCAACGTCGTACAGAGTACATTACACTGATTATATCGAAATATAATTAATGTAATGTACTATGATTGTATTGTGCCACACTTGCTTGAAGTTTATGACGCTAATCAATAAGTGCACTAGATGACCCGGCCGCGCCCCGCTGTGGCTGGTATAATCCAAATAAAGTGTAACCTATATTTTAAGTTGGACAAAACATATACACTTATACCATCTCTTCTGTAGTTTCGGAGTCCATCGCGGACAGACATGAGATTTTTGAATGAATATGTCGCAGTCGGATTGTCTAAATCGCTGTATTTCATGACAGAGCCGTTTTGTTTTGTGGCGGGCCAACGATTAGCCGGGTTGTCATTGCGTAATGTAATAAAATTATTAGCCGTAATGTAATACGGCGATTTATACAATACGACTAAGACATATAAATTACTTACTAGCCGTGCCCCGCAGTAAGGATCACGTAAACCATTCTGCGTGAACAGTTATTTGAGAGTCTGGTGGTCCAATAAGGAAAAGGGATGTAGGAGGGCCGCCTTGTTGGGTCCATGCAGATGCACGTTTCAGCCCTAGCGCTTATGCTAAAAAATATAAGTACCTTTTGCACACGGCTAAAGTCAAACTTAAAATTATTGCATGCACTGGCTGTGAGAGGAAGAAATAAAATGTGTGCTGGCACCTCTCTCTCTCTCTTGTCATCAGTCATATGCCCAAACTTAATTCTCTGTCTATCTTCACTAACACGTATCTCCCTCTCACCTTTTGTTGGTCTCGTTTTCGTTACGGTCTCGTCACGCAATTTACAGCTTACTGCCCAAGTCGAGTGTGCGCAAAGAAGTTTGATTTCAAAAGTATACGCACATACCGCAGGCCAAGGTTGATTTACAAGATAGTTCATATATATTTATCAAGAATATGTTACGAGTTTACTTTTCGCACAATAGTCTTTAGTGCTAGGGTAGCATCCCAGGGCCCCCAGACCTTTCTTACTTTATAGGTATAAGGTGTATAAAGTAGAGTAGTTGAAGTCTAAGTTCAGACATGGCGGAAATCGCGGGAATTGCAACCGCGCGATCTTATTACAATTGTCATATTGTCGCTGCGCGGATCAAGACTGCGGCGGCGGGCCAACAGGTTTACTCTTATCTGGAAGAACTTATGTTTAAGTGTCCGGTGAACGTGTATGTTACCTGCTAGATATTTTCAGGCAACGAGGAAAAATTGTGTTAACTTTGGTAAAGCGAGCGGGGCGCCGTGGCTATCGTTTTTCATTTAGCCGGTCAAAGTTCGACATTAAAGGTCATCCCTTCCATTTGGAGATGGGTATCCTACACAGACGATAGGATATTTCCCCACGATAAATAAAGAAATATCGTTCTGGTATCCCACAATACATTGAATAGACCAGATTAAAATCTGATAGTCGATTCTTTTTCCATAGTATTTAGAGGGCTGGCTGTAAGTAAAGTAAATACGCATTGGCCGTCGATGGATAGTTGGTCTAGCTAGCAGGAATACACACGTTCACTGTGCACAGTAATTTTATTGTACATATTTTGATTTTCTAGATATAAGAGAAAGATCTGGCGTTCTTGGGCTCTTGCTCTACTAGTACGCGCATGTCAATCCTAACCAAATAAGATTTGTGATAACAAATATAAACCTTATACTTATAAGATAAAGCTCAATACCACTTTCAAATGT
This sequence comes from Eumaeus atala, assembly GCA_017140195.1. NCBI lineage: Eukaryota > Metazoa > Arthropoda > Insecta > Lepidoptera > Lycaenidae > Eumaeus > Eumaeus atala. Next base: position 171,887 of record JAFELO010001279.1, on the reverse strand, counting down.
TCTCAAGGACGTGTGTGATTATGCTTGTACTACACACATAAGCAGATGGCCGTCTTAGTATAAATTATCATCTGCAATGTGTTTTAGCGAACGTGTCATAATGTTCAGGGGCTAGGCGTCAAACGTACAACAATGGGCAATGATTTTAGTGATGCAACAATAGGTAATTAGCAGCGACCGATATTAAGGACACAATCTCCATTCGTAGGGTGAGCCTTTGAAACAGGTTCAATAGTAACGCCGGTGTGGCAATGATTTTAACAGTAGCTATTGCCCTCTTTTTATATTATAACAATAAAAAAGTTCTTGGACTTTAAATGTCCCACAGGACTAAAAATAAAGCACTTCCTAACGCCTAACCCCTACAGTGCATGTACTTTAAAATACTATAGGGGGACAAACGAGAAATCGTGCCTGTCCATGACAGCATCATAATTACTATGTCGATGCGTTGTCCTCCTTTCAAAACATCAGTTCAGTCTCAAGACATGACGAGTACCATGCAAATGCTGGAACAACTTTACCCAGAGAAACAGCAATTTCGCGTATATACAACTTAAGAGTGGCCGTCGACTGCCCTGGGATCCCATCGCCAGATCACGCAACATATATAATACATACAGAGAAACAAACAACTATTTCTTTTAATGAAGTCAGTCCCGAAAAATTGATATTATAAGTTCTTTATTTCGTTCTATCATATTACAATGTACCTACTGGCAGTAATTTTTTGTCCACATTCAAATAGTGTAATTGTTTCGCTACTCGTACTTCCACACTCAATTGTCAACTATGGGCTTCACAAAACATCCCAACTACCTGCAATGCGCATAAAGGGATGGTATGAGAATATGTCGGTAACCTTGTTGTGAATAGTGCGTACATTGAATTTTTTTTTTCGAAAGGACCTATTACTGTTGGCAGCGCTGTTGCCCTCGCCCCTACAGTTCGTCGTGTCTGCGGAAAACTTTGCGTTCGTTGACTAGATGGACGTTTTGAAATAAATATCAATATATTACTACTGCTACCTAGAGGCGGCCCACAGCATCATGAGCATTGGNNGGGGCGGTCGCCAACCGGCAAGGGCCAACATTATAAACGCAAAATAATATTGATTATTGCTGTTGCATAAATAACGTTTGTGCAAACTTCTACCCCAGCAATGGCCTGCCTTATCCCTTGTTACCAACTGTTGTTGGTTGTCGGGAAGAGACCGCCACTAGCGGCAAGACCGCCATTTTTGTACATTATTTTCTTGTACTAAGGTTTAATGGTATTTTTTTTTCTTTGGTACAAAATAAAGTATTTTTTATTCATCATCATCATCATTATCAGCCCCCATCGGTCGACTGCTGGTCATAGGCCTCTCTCAATGAACGCCAAGATATTTTATCTATAGTGTTAAGGGGCAAAAGAGCAATCGGAGCCTTTTAACGACTAACGACGCCCATACACATCCGCATTATTCATGCAGATGAGTTACCATCGTTCCTCCTCCTCTTTAATGGCCCACCGGCTACTCACAAACCGTATGTGAGCGAGGGGTATCTCCTCGGCCGTGCCGGCCCAATTCGACTGAAACGCAGCAATTCCTTTTAATACAAAAGCAATCGGCATAAATGTTAAAACTCGATATATATTACAATTTACAGAGAGGAAAGGAAGGCCAGTCTCAATTTAGTTGCAATGTCGCGACGTCGTACTCTGTTCTACACAATACAGAAACACCACTTCAGCTTTATAAGTAGGACCCAATCTAAACACTAGATCTATAAAACTTTTCAAATAGGAAAGACCTCAAACAAGAGCTTTGATAAAATCGGTGCATGGCGCGATTTCGTGCCAGCCAATCAGCATTTAATAAAGATGGCGTCGCATTTTCGCCATTTTCAAAGTGTTGACTTATGTAATTATTATTATAGATTGGGTATAAAGTATGCTTTACACGATTTGCAGAACATTATTATTACTCCATCCGATGTACAGAAGAAAGATGCTGTCTGTGTAGACTATAGAGGGTGACAAATCATTATAGTGCAGAAGTGCCTGTAGAGACTCAAGTGCACTGAAACATTGTTAGGGTGGCAATCTGTAAGATTGTCATCAGCCAAAGAGGTTGTACTCAGCCGTAGAGTACACGCACCATACGTGTAGGGCATGTTATACCGCCAACATAAATATTCAATACTAGTTCATAACTATGATAACAATCAGGGGAGTAACACACAGGTTGACAATAAATACTCTACCAGATCGTTGTCGGTAGGTAAATATGAAGTACCTAGAGTGAGTAATTGCTATGGTGACATGACGTCCAAAAAGCACATTACTTACCTGCTTAATACTTTGCCTGCTGTCATGAGGAAACAGGACAATAAAGTCAAGTTTACACGTGAACTAAAAAAATATCTATTAAACAGTCTAAGTTAATATATTTCTATACTACCTATGTATCTTCTATCTCAAGTTATACAATATTATATCTATATATAATATTGTATACAATATTATATCTATATATAACTTGAGACAGAAGAGCTCACAGTCAAACTACACAGTTTAGTAGCAATATTGTGAGACTATGTTTTAGATTAAGTTTTGTTGAATACTGAAGAAAAGAATTCAATTCAATCAAATTCAATGTTCTAAATCCAAAGAAGAAAAAAATGTAAGGCCGTGTGCGAGCTACACTCGTACACTAACGGCACAGGAGGTACGAGCATTACAAATTCTATCATTTGACAATCGCACCTCATTCGCACAATTAAACTACACATAAGTTTGTAATGAATTTTTCGGTAACATAACTATAATATACCTTTATTAGTATTTGTTGTTATAGTTCTTGAGATACTCGGTCCAGTCATGGTTCTTGAGATACTCGGCCCAGTGACAGACGGACAGCGAGGTCTCAGTAATAGTTTTCTGTTTTTACCCTTTGGATACTGTACCCTAGAAGTGGGACTATGCCAATAATATCTTTTGTTCATTTTGAAAGTGTTCAGTGTAATTCACATACACGCATCGTCTAAACATGCTTTAACAATTTATGCTGCGTACTTAAATTTATTAATTACCTATAGACAATTACGAATGTCACCTACACAACACTATTAATGATACAGAAAATAAACAATATGAAACTAGATGACTTCTGCAACCGCAGCATTTTCGTCCAATTAGTTTTAATTATTATATTATACTGAAAGAGATTTACTTGTCAATTCTTTCATCTCTCAAAAAATGCCAAAGTTAGCTACCTCTTTCATCTGCAGGTTCTGCATTCTGCCAACTCCTCACGTATTATGACTAACTGCTTAGTCCGGTGGACTCTTAGAGGGGAGTAAGGACGGTGAACAACGCATTTGCATATCAACCATGCTGATGTCTATGGGTGTAATCACCAAAACGCTCAGACTTACTGTCCCTCCGATGCTAAAGTCTCAAAACAAATGTCCTGTATCCTACGTTTTGCTCTGTGCACCCGTTGCATGTGCGTGGCTGCGTAACACGTGCCTTATGAACGAGTGAGCTGTTTCTAGCAACATACAGCTGCAGTCGGTGGTGGTGGGTCCGCTCGGCACGCGCGTGTGTCTGGTTACAGTAAATATTATTATGTTAACATTACAATTGCTAATCCGATGTTTGCGTACGCTCACTAAACTAAGTGCACGTAGAGGCTCGGGCCGTGTCCGTTATAGTCCATCTCAGGCAGAGACTAAAACAGTAGTGACATTGCTATTGCATTGTAGCTGCTCTCCCTCTGTCCGTCTGCCTGTCACCAGGGTGTATCCAATGAACCATGATTGCATGGGACACCAGAGTGTGCAATCGGAAAATTATAATTATATCACTGAAAAAACATTACAAACTTATATGGGTAGTTCCGTTTCATACAGAATGTGTGCAGGCGGCCGCACACATAAGTTTACCACCTGAAACAGATCAGTTGTTATGATCGTACTCCCGTTGATACGGAACCCTCGGCGCGAGACTCCGACTCGCACTTGGCCGGCTTGTAATGTAAAACACGACGACTCAGTGACTGACATGAGTCATGAACATGTTTATCGAAAATTATTGTCATTTTAATCAAAACTTTTTTAGAACAAAAACTCATTTGTTCGTTTCAAAGAGGCGTTATCAGCTTATTCGTCGTAATTTGTGTCTCATGTCGCCGATTTTTTTTATTCACTACATACTCACTATATCACTGATAATTTTAATGACAACGATTAAACATGAAAGGGTTTTAGGCCAATATATCTTGCGTATATCGCAGGGAAAAAAGCATTTGGAGGCATTGAACTATAATCACTACGTATGGAACCGACGCGCGGAATATTGTTTTTCCGCCGTACTTTGAAGCCGATCGGCATCAACTCGTTTAGTCGCTCGTCAGACGCTGAAGTTATTGCCCATGCGCCAAAATTGACATAAATATAATGTTTGCGTGTTAAATGTGTGCATCAATCTACGACAAAGAAGATAGGAGGTGTGACTTACCATCGGCTAACACTTTCTTATTTAAACCAACCAACCAAAACTTTGTTTCCTACACAATTTCAACTATTTTTCGAAAATCACAGATTACTCAACGTGAACATTAAAACGCGCCCCCTGCGCGTAGGTATAATGGGTTGGTGGACTAAATAAACTCCCCGTGGTGCAGTGGTGCTTGGATTGTATCCGAATCGTATGTCCCGTTTTTAACCTTTGGGTACGAAATCCTTTATTTTGTTGACGCGGGGAAACGTATCTACGCGCCACCACCGGCCCTAGGCGAGGTCCAGTAGTGTGTGGGGCTCACGGCACATTATAGTGCCGAAAACCCAAGAAAAACAACGGGAGTGCCATCAGTGCGGCCATTATGAAGTGCCCCTGAAATGCAATTCACCAGGGCACCTCCACAGAAAGTTTGTCCCGCACCACATGACGAACTATGGAACAGTGGGATGGGGTGAGCCCTTGCCCAAAAGCGCCTCCTCATGTTGCTCCTAATTTAAGAGGATCCCCGCGGATCAGTGGGTTTCGCCCAAGTCTGGGTTCACCCCGTGCTATTGAGCCGCATCGCCACGACAAGGCTTGAACCATGGTGTGGTAGGTACAAAATCCTAAAATGACGGGTTTAAGTGTTTACCTACAACATAAATTACTTTTGAATTTGACTATTTAGTTTGATTTTAAACGCCTAACAGAGTACTTTTATACACGTCACTATAATTTAAATACCTATTTAACTAATGTACTTGTGTAGGTAGTAGGTACAAAAGCTATGTCACTTCTGCGAAACTCACTCGGCGTCTATGAAATTTTGGTCGCGACAAAATGTGACACAACCTCTAAGCGGTGTTGCGCTGCATGTTTTAACAGTTTGTTTAAGCAGCGCTCGCTGCATTTAGTGCTATGCGTTCACCCGTCATCAAGACGCGATACATTTTTGCTTTGATATGGCTTCTCTATACTCAGCCACGTATGGTATTATCACAGCCTGTGAATACTCTGGTAGTACTGCCACATATATACGTAGTATTGCAACTCACTGATGATTTTCGCTCTATCAAATTTAATGTGGCGACGCGGAACGGCGGTAACTACATGAAAATTGAGATAAAATTATTTATATATACATCAATGGTTTATTCAAAATGGCTCGAGTACTCAAATCTAAAGCCGGCACAGTTTTTTTTTCTAAAACCTTGCAAGGCGTTGACGTCAAACAGCCCAATTGCGTAGTTCAAATTGCAGAAACAAATGACTAGATGTTGAATAATGGACCGTGTTTTAAGCACAGCAGAATTTAAGTCAGTGTGTCCGCGATACAGTTCAAATGTCACAGGAAACTAGTTGGAAAATAACTTTGAAACTTTGAATATTATGATGCAGATTTTGTTGCATTACGTATTACGAGCCAACGATCCGAATCGAACCATCAGTAAAAATTATGTCACACAAATTTTAGGATATTGCGGTCCACCCTTATCAAAGTCGCCATTTTAGTGTTTGTCATACATTTGTAAATTTTATTTAAAATAAAATATCAGGCGTGACGTCACAAATACATTGACACCCTGAGTCCTGGAGCTTATCTCACGATTTCACATTTTCTCGAAACTCCCACCTCGCCTCCCCCCCCCCCTCCCCTTAGTGTGACCGAAATTTAAGGATGGCCCCTAAAGGACGGAGTCTGCGTCGTGTGAGAGGTACCTCTCTCGTCGTGCCGGTGTCACCTGACAGAAGACAACAATTCCAATTAGGAATCGGAAGTTTTCGGTTTTGCAGAGACGTGAAATCTGTCTGACATCATATGTTTAATATATTAAATAAATTATATAACAATCTCAAATTGTTTTAAGTGTTGATATCTCATATTTTTTCATATATATCAGACATCAGTGGTAAGTGGTGTCTCTTATAAATATATTTTACTTAAATATTTTTATATATAATATTAGACGGCCAATGGGCTCAGTCGGTAACGTGGCGAGTTCACAAGTCAGAGGTGCTTAAATGATGCGAGTGTTTAATAAAAATATAAAATCAATAACACTTATTATATGAAACGAATATGACGACGTGATTTGATTGATATTAAATTACTTTAGAGATAAGAGTGAAATAGTCGACCCTACTAGAGTCCTCTCTCAATTATATCTATAAATTTCATGGACAGATTCAAAATACTAAATATACTCGGTGTGTTAAAAAAGTATCGCGAGTTGTGTATTTTCAAAAAAAAATAATATTCGTTAACATCTATTCTGACCCCTTTAAAGTAATCCCCCTGGGATATTATACACTTGTGCCAACGTTTTTTTCAACCTTCGGAGCGCATTCAAAAAAAAATTTTTTTGTATCTTGTTCGGCTCCTTCGATGCCGTCTGTATACTGGCGTAGTGTCGTCCTTTCATGGGTTTCTTCAGTTTCGGGGACAAGAAAAAGTCAAAGGGGGCCAGATTTGGGGAATACGTTGGCAGCGGTATCATTAGTTTGTTTTTTTTTAATCCAAGAAGTCGCATATAAGCAGCGATGTGTGAGCAGGGTTTTGGTAAGAATTTTGCGGCCATCTCATGCCCAAATTATCGATTAAAATCGAATGGCTCGTATAGATAAGCATTTTATTGAATAGGTAAAAATCAAAGGCGAATCAAAAGACGTGGAAGCAAAGCAGCTGGCAACAATTAACTGAACATTCAAAATGGCCGAACTTGTCAGCATAAGTGAGAGACGGATGTACGCCCAAAAAAATCGAAATTCAAAAATAACGAAAATGATAATAAGTCCACAAATAAAATATTACAATATTGTATCGGAGCGCAACATTTGATGAACTGTTGTAACTATTATTTCTCTCACCACCAGCTGCGGCACCACGAGAAGTGGATGCGATCGTCCTTTACACATGCGGCACATGATAACGAATGTACCGCTGACATGAAGTAATCCTAGTTGTTAATTCCGAAATAATCCATACAAACATAAAACGAATGAACGAATAGAAAGTAGTTTCGTACACATTTTTATTTACAAGGAAACCACATAACTAACTTGGAATTACACAATTATACTTGTTATGTTCAATATCTACGTTTAGGAAATTTACGTTTCTTTTATAAAAAGTAGCCGGGGTTGTATCTCTTTCTAAAAGTAGTTTTGTAAGTTCCCTGGTGAGAAGGAGTAACGCGGCTGCATGCGGTTGTTTGTGGGCACCTGTAGTTCGTCTCTCTCATGAGGCTCTGCTTATCGTCTGGCCTATAAAAACCATCGGCCTCCAATATCCGCATATGATAAGAATATTATATACACTTTGTAGAGGCGATACCACATAATATCGGCGTGAACGGCCATGACTATTAAGTTCCGAGCGGATTCTTGGTGCCCGGTCGCGTATTGGGAGAATGGGGTAGAGGAGGGCGACGGATCAGAGTGAACTCGGATGGTGCGGATGAAGACGGGCGCGAGAAGCGACCTAACTGTCCCGCTTGCACGGTCACCCCTCTCTGCTTGAGCACAAAAAAACCTCAAAATCACGAGTGAAGAATGCTGACAGTCTAAGATTCAATTCCTAATGATTAGTAAGATGTTCATGTATACGTATGCTTTTGGTTTTCGTCTGACCCTGGCGTCTATGGTATGATCGGCTGTCAATAATAAGCTTGATTTTGCTTTCCAAACCACTGGAGATGATCATGAAGAAACACTAGACCTTTCCGCACATCAGCTCACCAACCCATTCGTTTAATCCGTATACATAACATTACCAGCCACGTGTCGGATATTCATAATTCGTATCCGCATCTACGGATATCCGTTTTATCTTTTTTGACGGACATTATTAAAAATACACATCCTCACTGATTGACTGATTGATGATAGATTTTATAACTTAGGCTAAGATATTTGAAAATCCCAAAGGTGTAAATGGGTTGAAATGTATTAAACTTCGTATTTTTTTTTATTAGAAATCACCCTTGTTACAACTAAAAATAAAGAAAATTTACCTTTGAATTTGGAATCTGTAATTTTTATACGATTGTTCATTGTGTTTTCTCATTTTGGCGCCAATGCAGTGCACCATATTTTGCAATATTAAAATGGAGTGTAGTGATAGAGTGAACAGAATTGCATTATAAGAAGATTGCATTATACAAAGTAGGTATGGAGCCAAATGCAAGTTTTAAAAGTCTCCTCTGTATGGAGACTGAGATAAGAGAGAGATGTGCACCGGGCCATTAATAGGTACAAAGAGACCTCCTCTGCTTGCGACAGAGAAAGATCTGGCCGTCCACGCAATGTTCGTACGAAAAAGGTGGTCTAAGCAGTAAGGGAAACAGTTCGAAGAAGTCCTGTCCGAAAGCAAAATATTTTATCTCGGGAAATGAAGATGGCGCCTAGAGCCATATCGCGTATTTTAAGGGATGAATTAGCCCTAGCAACCTATAAGAGCCGGCGGTCATTTCTTAACTGATGAATTAAAAATTAACAGAGTGGTGAAATATAAACAACTACTGCAGCGGTACGCAAGGAGACGCCACAGAATAATCTTGTTTACAAATGAGATTTCTTTTACAATTGAGCAACAATTTAACAAACAATATGACCGTGTTTATGCTCAAAGTTCTAAGGAAGCTTAGCAAATAGTCTACGGATTGCATCGTGGACATTATCCGATTTCAGTGATGGTTTGGTGGGGTGTTAGCTTTGAACCATTAATTACCATTATATACCAATACCATTCTTGAGAAGGTTGTTAAGCCCCTTAATAACACCACGTTCAATGTATATACCACCACCACCACCACGTTCAATAACCAAGTATGATCCTTCCAGCACGACTCCCGACCAGATCATAAAGCTCGATCCACCCTCGACTCCATCAGAGCTGCAGACTGCCCTTCATCTAGTGCCGATCCTAATCCGCCGGAGTATGATTTACGGTCAGTTTCAGAGAGTCCAGCTCGCTCTAAACGCCATGATAATCTGGAGTCCTCGTGGAAGGAGCGGAAAGGACTATGTAGCAGCCAATGGAGACAAACGACTTCGAATAAGCTTTTGATATTTTTAATTGCTTTATGTTTGCGTATTGAACTAGCACATTGTAAAACGTAATCAATGTTACTTGCAATTAATTTTTTTTCTTTGTTACAACATTCATGCCAAGACTATGTATATAATATGCATTGAATAAAAATACTCTTATCAAGTTATCACTTATCACTAAAGTAATTTTACTCCTGTGAGTTGTGGGGCACGCCGCATGTATGCTGTATCGTGTAGGGCACGCCGCATGCATGGTGCATCATGTGGGGCACGCCGCATGCATGGTGCATCATGTGGGGCACGCCGCATGCATGGTGCATCATGTGGGGCACGCCGCATGCATGGTGCATCATGCGAGTGATCACGACTCACGAGCTGCCTGACATTTAATTAAATAAAACATATTTTTTAGTTTCTTCAAGGGCGTTTTCGAAACCTTTAAAACACTTTCTTTTTATAAATTTTGAATGTACATTAGATCCAATTCTTTCCGATATCTACGGTGCCACTGATCTCGAGTATTCATACTTCAGGTCAGCGACTGGTTCAGATGACAGGTGTTAGTCTATAACAATATACAACGTGTGTATATTCATAGCTATACAGCTAACTACACACGCAGAGAAATTTGAAGACAAACAGCAAAAGCTGCTGCCAACCACGAAAAATCAGACAATCCAAAACCACGACCACTCCGTCAGGAGTGTGCGACGAAGAAAAAGACGATGGTTACCAAATCAATTTAAAAGTCACAGGGGTGTCACAAAATCACAGTCAATTTCTGCAACTTCACGGTGAGCTCTTCAAAGTGAGACCAAAGCCGATGTTTTACGTGCACCCATCGATAGTCGCTTGTCGAATATCGGCTTATGCTATTGACGTACAAGACCGTGAATCAATTGTTATCGCATAACGCCGCGCCGTATCGCCTATCTCGTATGAATCTCAAACGTTACACATTCTCCAATCTATTATTATCATATCTCACAGCGGGTGAGGGACGCTCCACTTGACCTAAAAATGTACAAAAAAGAAACCAAAGATAAGAACAATGGGCCACGTTTGTTTCAGTTTATATAAACACTTTTGAGTAATAATTTACAATTTAGATCAATTTAGTTGGCGCCGCCTTACAGAGGCAACAATGCTATAGCGTTGCGTGCGGTTCTTGAGTTTCCGATGGCCCATTGGTAAGTACGGAACAGAGAGCAACACAATTGCATGAATATGATCGCTTTAGGCGTCAGTACTGAGTGGTCGCCTCAAGGCTCAGACAGGTCGCTTGCACTCTTGTATTTTTTTATAGAATAGGGGGCAAACGAGAAATTGGAGCCTTTTTACGACTACCGACGCCCATGAACATCAACATAATTAATATGTCAATGCGTTGCCCACCTTCGCCCCCCCAATGGGCAACCGGCTACCCACAAAGCGCCTGAAAATAAACACCGGCCCAATTCCGTTGCATAGGAGGATGTTGTGTCATGCACCACGCATCTCTTCCTATTTAAAAGTAAACAAATTGTAATCAACACTAGCCGTCTAATGTAGGGGTACTACATTAGATGGCTAGTGTTGATTACAATTTGTTATGTGTTCTTCTAACTTTTGTCTTAACGCCACTCAAACAGCCCAACGAAGTACATGTGTCTTACTTTCTCGAGACTTTAGGAATTATTCAACAAAACACTCGCAGCTTGTCTAAAGGTAGCGTGTGCGTCTGTCCTTGACCTACAAAGTACGAAAATATAACTTGGCATCGTGCAGCTTGAAGCAGCACAGAAACAGAAGCCACACATAGTTAAGTACATCTCAGTTGGTTTTATTCGGACTAGAAAAATTGTAGACAGTTCAGTAAGTATTTATGTCTGACGATTACGGACACCCTCGTCACCATTTCTCAAACTTGTTTGTAGAATATGGGTGCAAAGGAGCTGTCGGAGCCCTTTAAATATGACTCTCGCCCTGTAATAATAGTAATTGTTATAGAAACATGTTTTACTCCTTCCCTCCTGCCTTCCAGTGAATCACCGAAAACCATAAAAGTCACGGAACGTGACAGCATAGCTCAAAAAAGTGTGTAATTTGACTTTACAATAGTACCGTACGAGCTAGGGTTGGTCCCACGGTTAGGTCCACCCAATTGAGTTTTAAGCGGCATTAAGATCTATATCTTCGGTTTACGCGAATGGCATAATCTAAATAAACCGTGATAGAATCCTTTTCTTTTGTCGGATCCGCTACTGTTGGCGACGCTTCTGCGTCTGCCTCTACAGTCCACCGGACTAGCGAACACTTTCGTGTCTTCTAGTTCTGGGGCAGTAAAGTCCGTTAGTGGTTCTGTTGCATTAAGGTTACATGGTGACATCAAGTTGTGACGTGTGAAGACAGGTAGTAGGTAACGTCATACTGCATTTTAGTAGAATTGGGCCCGAGAGGCCTTTCGTTCTAATACCGTATTATGCCGCGTTTTGGCTTAAGCGGGTTTACGGGTGGCCCAACGGAGTGGAGGGTAGAAACAGGGTTACACATCTATCTGTACAACTTCTATGCGGGGGTATATGAGCGGATGTAGGCTGCTCGTTTGAAACCTCATTCGGCTTCTGGTGCATTTCCTAACTCAGGACTAACGTGGTGGCGCACCGCGACACCAAGGCATGCATAACTTTTATTTTTATGACGTGCAATCAGTTTCCTCATCATTGCCTAAAAATATTCGGAAAAGTCACTTAAAACGAAACGTGACATGAATCCAATGATCGTGAACTAATGAGAGGTCATTGACCGCGCGTGTGACCTCGCAGTGACCGTGAAATGTGACGGCATGGGCATGGGCATGGGACAGTTTGAGTCTTACGCTATTGTAGTAGGACACACATTACTATAGCAGAACATTTGGTTTACGTCGAACCCGCACCCGATATTCTAGATCATAAAATATAAAAACTAGATTGGAAATGAAGTAATTTTACTGCAAGATTACGCCTCTAATGGGTAGCCATGCCAACAACTGCGAGCTTAAACAAATTCTACTAATGTTATTGCGAAATTTTGTGTTTATATTCCTTAATATTTTACGTAAAACACAAATGTACGATCTTCTTCTTGGTGGCACTTTACTGCTGAGCGGTCGTGCACAGAGATGGCCTGATTTTAAGTAGTTAGTAGCTAGTTGCCAGCTTTAGCAATTTTTATCCGATTTCAACAAGAAGGAAAAGGTATTCGAGCGTATGTATGAGTGTAGATTTTTACGTTCCCACCTAGAGTGGTGTTGGGACAGTTTTAATAATTCAAGTCGCCTCAGGTATATGTATAAACTAAAGCACGCTTTGCACTTAGCCCACACGACCGACGTGAAACTTCTTTACGTCATACGAAAACGCTTTGAGAAAAAGAAAATGAGTGCTTGCACCTCTCTCTCTTTCTCCCTCTCTTGTCCCTGCAGTAATATACGAGACAACTGAACTTCCGTTGGCCGCGTTCGTAACGCTCTCGTCACGCATTCACCAATTTACTGCCCAAATCAAGCCCGAGACAAAATGGTGGATTAAGATCTAAATTATTACCCAAACATATAGACGCAAATTGATGAGGATAATTTTTTTTTTGCAATTCGTACAAGACAGCTACTGAAGCGGCAACTACTCACTAGCCGCTGCCCGGGACACATATAAAGTGTTCAATTAAAGTAAATAATCGGTGCCGACTGTAGGAGCCCTGGTTTTTTTCCTTTTCAGTTAATTGTCGGGTTTTTTTGTTCTTTTCATTATTTCTTTTAGACTGTAGAAGTGGCTCCTAACGAGTCTTGTTCCATTTAGTCATCGATAGAGCGCACCTCCTGGCCCCGACACGGTGGCCTGCCGACTCTCGGTCAGGGTGGCGGGGAGTGGCCGTGACCTATGGCGCTCTATTTCTTTATATTTTATTAATATAAGCAGACGGGTTTATTAAAGTAACGTTTTCTCTATTTCTCCCGGTGCGCGGCATTATGTGCAGTACATTCGGTGAGGGGACACTTTGCTGTATTTTTGATAAGTCTTCTAGTTCCTCTAGTTCTACAATCTGGAAGAAGACAAACACACTTTTTAGGAGGAGGAAAATTTTACGAGGATGAGAACTGAGAGCACGGAGCTGAGCCAGTCGTATTCGTGTGCGGACAAACGCGGGCGAGACGGCGAGAGCCGGAGGGCGCGTGATCTTGCCCTTTCTCCGTGCAATGTAATCGTTACAGCGCCTGCCAGTACGACTCAAATGACACCCTTGTCGTCATTTGATCAACGAAGAGCAAACCGTTCTAACCTGAGGAACAAGCCGTTAGGCCTACTAAAGACATACATTATTGCGCGTTACACCTTTCCACAAATTCGATAGCAGACACACGATAGCTGTAATGTACATTTTTGTATTGGTTTATAATTCTCGGGACTTAATGTACATCATAGTGCCCGTGTGTACTGTACATCATAGTGCCCGTGTGTACTGTACATTATAGTGTCCGTGTGTAATGTACATCATAGTGCCCGTGTGTACTGTACATCATAGTGCCCGTGTGTACTGTACATTATAGTGCCCCATAGTGCCCGTGTGTAATGTACATCATAGTGCCCGTGTGTACTGTACATCATAGTGCCCATGTGTAATGTACATCATAGTGCCCATGTGTAAGCCCGCTGAACAAACAAATCTATTACTAATATTATAAAGCCGATGAGTTCGTTTGTTTGCTTTGAAAAAACTGAAACCCTATTAGATATCACTCTCATATAGTCCATTTATCGAGGAGGGCCATAGGCAGTGTACCATCACGCTACCACCAACAGGATGAGAGTTACACGAATAAAACCACAAGGCGCGGTTATTGGCCGCTGTAAGATCAAATGTTCTGTCCCTCGTAGTTGGCAAGTCTATAAAATGGCTGCAGTATCCTAAACCCGGCCAAAAATAACACTAGTATTATTATTTACTACAATTTGGCCCGGCTTCGCCCGTAAATACACCAAAACCTTCGGAAATCGCGCTATCCACGGGCGGAAACCACATTAAAGTCTGTTTAGTAGATTTTGTGTAAATCGATCACATACATACAGACAGCTTTTGGGGACTTTCTTTTATAATAAGGATGGATTCATACTAATTTACTACACTGATTCGTGATTGTTAAGCGGAATAGACAGCTGGATATGTCGCAGGAGGCCGGAAGCGGTCCGCGGTGTGATGTTGATGAAATTGGGCTCCGACTACACGTAACCGGTTGGTTCGGTCTACGTGCTTCCACTAAATCCATTAGCGAAGACATTGACCCGTGCAAATATTAGCCGGTTAAGTTTGGGGATCTCGAAACACTGCAAACTTGTAACGCGAGCAATCACCGCAGATCGAGAGAAATGCGATGACGATCATCAGACGTGGACGCCGGAGTTGTCGGTGGCCCGGCGCGGCGACAGGCGAACAGCTGTCAGGTGATGGCCCATACTGTCACGTTCTGTGCAATTTGTGAGTTCGTACGGACTGTTGAGGGGTGTAGAGCAGCTATTATCTCGTTTATGTGGATGTTTATAGGCGTGGGTAGTTTGAATAAATTTTTTCATAGAATACGGGGGCAAACGAGAAATCGAGGCCTTTTTACGACTGCCGACGCCCTTGAACATCCAAATAATTACTATGTCGATGCGTTGCCATCCTCCCCTCCCCCCCCAGACGGCCACCGGCTGAAGACGTCACTTTACGGCGTGCATGGCACTACCACTTCCTGAATAGTCACCAAAAGGCCGACTGATTGGAGCAATTCTTATTTTAATTACGCTTGTACTGGCACAGGGTTTTAATCACGCCCAGCTCATGTTTATATATTTATTTATTTTGTAAAAATCATAGAATAAATTTATAAATAACATTAAATATATTTCCGTCGTCTCGTAGGTGTCTATAGTGCGAGTCCGTAGGGTGCTTGGCACGGGAGGGCTGGGCTAGCGTAGGTACGGTCCTAACTCCTAAGGCAAGTCCTCTGACACTGTTATTGAACTGTAGTCCGAGCAGTCCGAGGTCGCAGCACCGAGTAATGACTAAGCCAGTTCTATTACAAATGGATCGTTTATCATCTGGACAGTTTCGTATTTCGCGACGTACTTAATACTCCATTCCGATGTGTCGGGACAAAAAATTAATTAATTTGAAAAATAAAATACAAAGGAATTCGTTTTTGGGCATTCGTTTCATTGTCGCGTGACTCAGCTTTTCGGTATAATTATTTAACGGGAAATAAACCAGGAATGGAAATTTCAATTTATTGTAGGTTCATTGATTGATTATGGTGCGTTGGGCGGGGAGCGTACTGCCTATACTCATCAATCATATTTTGGGACATACGAGCAGTCCTTGGGGGCTGTTGTGGACTACCTTTTTTTTGTTTTTTGTTGACGCGAGGAAACGCATTTCGCCTTCACCGCCCCTGGGTGGGGTCCAATGGTGTGTGGAACTCGCGGCACATGATAGTGCCGAATAGCCACAAAAACAACCGCGAGTGCCATCAGTGCCGACCTTGGTGAGGTGCCCTGGAACAACACTCATCAGGGCACCTCGACGGCTAGTCAGCCCCTAAGGGACCAACTCCACCTCCACAGCTGAGGTTGCCCTGCACTACAGGACAACCCCACCGACTTTGGGACAGTGCAATGGGGTGAGGTTCCCATACGCAAAAGCCACATCCTGTTGCTTTTAGGTCCCCTCTTCTTATAAGAGGGGTACCGAGAGCGACTCCTCCTCCTGATCTTTAAGCCCTCTCTTCTTATAAGAGGGGAGCAAAGATCCCCTCAGTTCAATTGGCTTCGCCTGGGTTCACCCCAGGCTACTAAGCCCCACCGCCACGACAAGGCTTGAACCATGGTGCGGAACTAGCTAGTGGACTACCTTCGCTAAACAGACATCCGCAATAGTTGTTAGGAGGTGTTGTCCTCCTTCCATTATCCCCTACATTGCATCATAGGGAACTCACAAACCGTACGAAATGCCACAGCATAGCTGTACTTTACGGCGGTATCATATAAGCGAAAGGTGCCTTCCCCGGTCGTGTCTGCCCAGTACGTATGCAATGCAGCACGATATCGCCTCCTACCAGGTAAGCGGATTAATAGCGCAGGAGCCAAACGACCAGCCATATGTTAAGGAATAAACTCCAATTATGAAGAAATACTAGCGTATGTGTTCTAAATGATATTTTAGTTAGATAGTCAATGGAGAAATACGTATCTCATAGACTGGTATATTTTAGTCAGACATTCAATGACGAAGAGCAGCATCTCATAGAGTAGTCTATTTTAGTTAGATAGTCAATAGTGAAGTACAGTATTTCATTGACCGGTACATTTTGGCTAGATAGACAATAGTGAAGTACAGTATCTCATTGACCGGTATATTTTATTTAGATAGTCAATGGTGAAGTACAGTACCTCATTGACCGGTATATATTAGGTAGATAGTCAATGGTAAAGTACAGTATTTCATTGACCGGTATATGTTAGGTAGATAATCAATGGTGAAGTACAGTACCTCATTGACCGGTATATATTAGGTAGATAGTCAATGGTGAAGTACAGTATCTCATTGACCGGTATATATTAGGTAGATAGTTAATGGTGAAGTACATTATCTCCTTGACCGGTATATTTTAGTTAGATAGTCAATGGTGAAGTACAGTATCTCATTGACCGGTATATTTTAGTTAGATAGTTATTAGTGAAGTATAGTGTCTCATATATCAGTGTAGCAAGTCCGCTCACACGAGGTGCATGTCGCATGTCGCCGCACACTACACACTACACTTGTAGGACTTCGTCCGCTAGTGCACGTTACCAGTGGAGCGAGCGAAATGAGTAATATGATTATATCGCTGTTTATTCATTTTAACTGCTCCGTGGTCTTGTGTAGTCTAGTCACGGATTCGAAACCCGGTTTGGACCATACAAAAAGTGCTATTAGTATTTTTGAAATTCTAACAATTGTCCGGAGTTAGGAAGTTGGCAGTATTACACCCCGTGCCACGGAAGTGTACGTTAAGCCATCGGTCCTGCGCCTGATTCCTCTCCGGTCGTGTCGGATTACCGTCCCACCGGAATAGGAGAATGAGGGAATAGAGTGCACTTGTGTTGGCTCAAACACTTGTGAGTTGGGGATTATAACACGTCTCGCGCAGACGGCACTTCTCAATAGAGATGGCCGCCGTGGCCGAGTTCGGCTAGGCCGACATTATTATTTGTTTTACCCAGACGTTGTAACGCGCGTAAAGTTTTTTTTTAAATTTCATTGGACTGGTGACAAAACGGGGCAATCAGGGGCCAAATACTACGGTCGCTCACAAACATCAGCAAACCTAGAGGCACGAACATATGCACAGCCACTTCACGCCCTGTACCGGCCGAGAGCAATGCGGCTTTAGCAGAGTTACAATCGGGTTGCAGATTGTAACTTGATTGTAATTAGTTCACGGACGCAAAAAAACTCTCACATTAGTGAAATTAGCCGTAATGTTACACGACAGTGCGACGGGCGACTGGCGTGTGTACTACTGCGACCAGGTGCAGGGGCCGCGTGGCCTTGAATAGACGGTGCGCGGGTTTGAATCCAAAGCCACCAAATACTGCATGAGTCGTAATGCGAAGCATTAGATAGTGATCTATAATCGATATTTATAAGTGGGCATGTATTTCATATTCAGGCGACTCGTTCCGGCTTATTGGAGCCGCCAAATTTTAATCAAAATGGATATAGTAGTTTTTTCTAGATATCCAAATCTCAAAAAGCACTACATCTTTTATTAACTAAGAAATAAAAACACTGAGATTACATTACACGGAGACAATACATATTTGGTTGTGGTCGGTACCAGGTAGTAGAGATACTGTTAAAGTGATATTCTATTCTAATGTGCAGCAGTTTTGGTCGGTACCAGGTAGAAGAGATACTGTTAAAGTTAAAGTGATATTCTATTCTAATGTGCAGCAGTTTTGGTCGGTACCAGGTAGAAGAGATACTGTTAAAGTGATATTCTATTCTAATGTGCAGCAGTTTTGGTCCGTACCAGGTAGTAGAGATACTGTTAAAGTGATTTTCTATTCTAATGTGCAGCAGTTTTGGTCGGTACCAGGTAATAGAGATACTGTTAAAGTGATATTCTATTCTAATGTGCAGCAGTTTTGGTCGGTACCAGGTAGTAGAGATACTGTTAAAGTGATATTCTATTCCAATGTGCAGCAGTTTTGGTCGGTACCAGGTAATAGAGATACTGTTAAAGTGATATTCTGTTCTAATGTGCAGCAGTTTTTCACAACTACAGGTGTTGTTCCGTCATAAATTACATTTGTTGTCATGTTAACGTGTAATGCTTACGAAATCAACATTTTAATTCATGTTTTTTACATTTTTCTATGTCAGTTAATTTTTGTTTTGCCACATAATCAAGTGTGCGCCGTGGCGTCGCACTATTTTTCATGAAAATGCATTAATTTCCAAAAAAGATAAAATTAAAAAATAATTTCGGTCCCGTAAATATTTACGTTATAATGACAACAAATTAAATTTATGTCAGAGCAACGCCAGTCGGGACAGCTAGTTGCCAATAATTTCTGCAGCTAAATAAAGTTACTTTGTTATTTTTTGACAATAGATACAACAACAGTCACGGGACTGTCCTTAGAAAATATGTCGATGATCGTGACATCATCATCAAGGCTCCGTATATCCCAACCCATTATTCCCCGAACAATAATGGGTATATACGTGCACCTAGTATAATCGATATAGCACTGGTTAAAAACATTTCACTCGTCATAAAGACGGCTGAAACGTTACACGAGCTTAACTCGGACCATAGACCCGTTTCAATAGAAATAGGAGATAATCGATTTAATAATAATATTAAAATTAAGAAAAAGATCATCGACTATAAATTACTAAAAGACAATTTAGATAAAGTCAAATCGAGTGAACTCGATAGCATCCCTGACAGTATAGGCTCTACTCAAGCCGCTATCGCGGCCTCATCCTCGTTGACCGCACTACTTGTAAGAAAAATAGGAGAATCGTCAAGAGAGATCTCCACCGTCCCAGAGGACCGTTTAGCTCTCCCTGACGACATTAAGGACTTAATCCGTCGAAAAAATGCGGCTAAACGCCTGTACGATCGCTACGGAGGCGAAGTGTGCAGGAAAGCCCTCCGAAAACTCGAAAGAGAAGTAAAAAAGGCAATACCAAAATTCATAAACGGGAGATGGGATCACTTCGTCAGCGAACAATCTCCGTCTCACACTTCCTACTGGCCGTTAGCGAGGGCTATGAAGTTCGAACCGGTGGCTCAAATGCCACCACTAAATCACGCAAATCGATTACTTGCACTAGAGGATGACGAAAAAGCGGAGTGTCTAGCCGACACACTAGAGAGTCAATGCACTCCTAGTTCCCTCCCCGCAGACCCCTCTCACATAAAAGAGGTAGAAAGTATAGTAACGGCCCGCCTGGCTGTGCCACCGAATGATGATGATGAGAGCATACGTCTAATGGACACAGAAGAAGTAAAGGATCTAATAAAGAACCTTCACTCAAAGAGGGCCCCCGGGCCCGATGGAATAACCAACAAGGCGCTGAAACAGCTGCCTCCCGTTATTATACACCTCCTAGTGTGCATTTTTAATGCCCTTCTGGCGCAATGCACTTTCCCAGACGTATGGAAGGAAGCCATAGTGATCGGCATACACAAACCGGGGAAACCCCGGGTGGAGCCCACTAGTTACCGGCCCATAAGTCTCATAAGCTCGCTAGGTAAAATCTATGAAAGGATAATTCTCGCACGCCTTAAAAGCGTGATAAGAGAGAAAACCCTATTCATAGGTGAGCAGTTCGCACTTCGGGACAGCCACAGCTGCCCACAACAAGTACACCGCCTCACGGAGTACGTACTATCGGGACTCAAAAGACAGGGCCGGCCACGCGGCACGGCCGCTGTCTTCTTTGCTAGATCAAAGAAGACAGCCAACAAAGGCGTTTGACAAGATTTGGCATCAAGGCCTCATCTTCAAACTATACCAGTTAGGACTGCCTGACAGGCTGGTACTGATAGTAAACAGCTACCTAGCGAACAGGCAGTTCCGCTACAAAGTGGAGGGCACCCTGTCCTCCCCTCGTCCCCTCAGGGCCGGTTGTCCGCAAGGATCGGTTCTCTCTCTCACCCGTTCGTTCTGAAAAAGGCACGATATGTCTTTTTTAAACTTTATCCTCTCATAAACAAAAAGAGCAAAATGGCGTTTAGACATAAGCTCACTTTGTACATTACGTGCATTCGACCGATCTTGTCGTATTGCGGTGCAGCATTCGCGCACATATCCCCTACCCAAATAGAACGTTTGCAGAAAATGCAAAATAGATTCTTACGCATGGCTACTGGATGCCCGTGGTATTTCCGAAACATCGACCTACATTGTGACTCTCAATTGACCTCGATAAAAGGACACTTCAAAGAGCTGTCTCAAAAGTTCTTTGACCGTGCCCTTAATCACAAAAATAAATTAATCGTTAAAACGTCGGAATACGACCCGACGTTATTAACCGACTCCCGTTACCGTCGGCCGAAGCACGTATTGCACGACGCCGACGACGCGATCGCGATAGCAGTAGCAAAGTCCGTCCAAGAACACAAACAAAGAAACACCATGACACGCTCCTGCAGTAAAATGCCAATGGGGTCAACCTACGAATAGCAGTTTTTAGTCGGTAGTAGGTAGTAGCTATCGCTACACGACCTGACCCGACAAACTCTTCACGCCCCCTTGGGTCGGTTGGACAGTGTACAAATGCATTCTCCCCTGCTAGAACCAATACGATATACACCGCTCGTATCGGTCGAGCGATGAAATCTTACATATAGTGACACAGATATAACGTATGACTGATAGAATGTCAAACTTACGGAAACGAGCCCGGGTTCGAATCTGTAAGTCGAGAGCTTAGATTGGTAGAAATAAAATAACGCGACCTTAGAGAGCTCTAATAATAAATAAATTAAAAATACGG
>JAFELO010001279.1:126525-150193 GCA_017140195.1 Eumaeus atala | reverse complement strand
ACCCGGTTCATCTCTTCCCATCTGCGGGAAAAGAGGGGGGTCTGTCCCTCTATCGTCTAAAGTCCGAAGACAAAAAGTCTTCGTAGTCAGTCGAACTGTAGAGGCTGGACTAGCGCCGCCAATCAGTATTAGGTCCCTCCGAAAAAAAAAATACATTTTGGTTACTTTATCGTAGTTTTCATAATCATTGATGATTATGAAAACTACGATAAAGTAACGTTTCAGAAAATGTTACATAGCCTGTGTTCATCATTGGTAATATTAAGATTCTAATGGCGACTTGTTCAAATTTGTCCAGTACTTTCGGAGCCTATTCAATATGAACAAGCCAACAAACAATCAAATGTTTCCTCTTTATAATATTAGTATAGAAGTAAAGCTATTAATATATTCGACATTTTTGCCAGTTGCTTGCCATTGATTTACCTTTTAGTATAACATTTTTAAATAAGGTAAAGGAATAGGATAACTATTGTCTGCGTCAGATATGAATAATGTTTTTTAAATGTTTACCTATGAAGCGTTGAAATAGTGTTAATTAAAAAAAAGTATCATTTAATTTTCGTTAAACCGAGTTGTCAAAGAGTTAGCACGCGACCAGTTCACGTCATTCAATTGTATGCAAACAATGAACACAACATATGCACGAAATGCACAATCGTATAAAATTTGCCGTGAGATTTCCGGCGATGAGACGGTGGCTTGGAGTTTTTAATGTAAATGTCAAAATGCCTTTAAAACATTAAAAACCTGTTTAAATTTCGAGAAAATCAATTATTTTAAATATAATCCGTTAAGTCTTTTGACCTCGCTGCCCTGACAAATTTAAAAGGAAGAATTAACACATAACGAGCAGTCACTTAGGGTATTTAGCATTGATACATATTTTTGAACCTATAGCTTTTTTGGTGCGTTTAGAAAAAAATATGAAGAGAAAATTTATAGGATTCGCGCCCACGTTGACAGATACAAAGAACGTCACTATCATCTCTGACAGCTGGTCGTCACGAGTCCTATGAGCTCATTTAAAGGGCTTACTTTTGTCATATTACTACCAAGAAGTAAGTCTTGTTAGTCATAAATCATTACCAGCGTTCATCGGCACCTACAAAGCTCCCGTAGTTTCCTTGCGACTAGTGATCACTCTCAATGATTACTACTACCTGTACCAAATTTAGAACTTACTGGAGACGGCACGCCGTCGGTTATCTAAATATGTTTGGACTTACAGTTTACAGCACGGTTCTACATTTCTCCATAAGGCCAAGTTACCAGGCTTCATTGTATCCCACAAATACGGGGTACGGGTACACCCTACGTAATACCAGTTACAAGCTACTGAACTGAAATGCAAAGCTCTTTGTTCCTGGTTTTGCGGGTAAATAAATGTGTCACCACCATCTTGCTGGTCTCGCGATAGAAACGAATGCTCGCTAAAACTCTCTTTACAGTGGCGATACAATGGAGTGGCAAGGCGGGCCCCGTGTAGAAGAGATCCCCGGTCCTCCCATATAGCAATAATGTTAAGAGAGCCCAATGATTTTGCCAGAGACCTAAAATTGTGTAGTTATGCCACTGGTTCCGCATTTATTAGCACCAGAGCTTCTCGGGGACTTGTTGGTGCGTTTAAGGAATCAGGGCTGCTGTCTGCTCCCCAACTACACATTTACATTACAGATAAAATAACTTTCAAAAGAGAATATAATCCTGAAGGTCACCCGAGTCACGATTTTAATTACGCAAGAAAATATTTATGTTTAATTACCTTACCGCGTATAAATCATGGTTATAATTTATACAAAATTATTTGTGTATTCTTTTTAATTTTAATTATGTGTATGTTACTACAGAAATATCATCATCAGCCTGTTACCATTTACCACCGGACATACAGAATTTGTTTGCAGCTCTTTGTTTAAGCTTTACATTAAGTATCTCCGCTATCGCATACAAAAGTACGACCCATCTGGTACTCTGACCAAATTGGCCATGTACTTTTGCTGTTCCCGGTTATCACCAAAACTGGTGAGCCCATCAGTGGTGGTAGCCGAGCAGCACAGTGCAATCTACGGTGCCACAAAAAACAAATAAAATAGCAAACTTTATACAAAAGGCCCAAAGATTCCGGGTCTACTAGAATTTGTTACACTCTGCTTTAGTCTAGTTAGCTCAGGTGTCGGTCTGTACGTCCCGCTACCCGGAGACCAGAGCATTGCAGGAGATACAACTCCTACATTTAGTGTTTGTGAATCTCGTTTGAAGACCGCGTTGAAATACATGTGTTTATGTTTGAAACTCCGATACTGAATATTCACTTTAGAACCAGTTTAAAATGGCTGGACGCTTTTTACAGTAGGTGTAAGGGGACAAACTAGCAGGCAGAGCGTATGTAGTACCGACGCACATAAACATTTGCGCAGAGGGTATATAAACGTGTTACCTCCTTCCTCTCAAAGAGTCACCGGAAACGCACACATTATACTACACGCTACCCGATTCGGCTGTAAAGCAGGAATGACACTAGATGACATTATAACAATAGTCAAAGTGTAAATCAAAATCTTCGTAGACAAGGTGGGTTTGTGGTTTGCATAAATTTTAAACTTGAGTTTTGTTTGATAATTTTAATAAACTTAGATATTTTTTTCTTTTTTGGGCGATTTAGATATTAGATAGATAATATCTCATATCGGATACGTTATATACTATAGATAAATTATTATATTATCACTTACATCATAACTCCAGGTGCAGGACACGCCTGCGAACTTGGCGACACAGCGGCCGATCTCCACATCTTCGTGTGTCGTATACAGGTGCTTCAGACAATATTTCACATGAGGGGCCACCCTCCTCAACGTCTCCCGCGATATAAGCACCCCCGGCCCTCCCATACAAAAGTTCTCATTGTAGTCCAAGGCCAGCGCGTCCCTCTCCGCGTTCGTACCCCTACCGGCCTGACCTATAAACTGAGGCTTTCGACTGTCGACGGAGCGTAAAAATTCGCCCAACTTATCACCCCTGACATAAACGTCGTCGTCGGCGCGCATGAACCATTCAAACTTCTCACCGTACTTCTCGTACATGTACAACAACATGAGGAAGGATTTTTTCTGCGGCGGGTAGCTGTCGTCCACATTTTTCAGTGGCACCAGAGGCATGCCGGGCGCTCGCGACACCTCCGAACTGAAAAACGCGATCCGCCCCGGCAAATCCTTAGCCCACGTCTCGTACACGGCTCTAGCCCTCGTCTTCAAGTACAGTTCTGCCGTCATAACACCCACGAACACAAGTGTCCTATTGGAGTTCTCGACAGTCTCCTCTGGCGTTAAACCTATCAGTGAAAGTGGATCCGGCGCCACATACAGTTTGGAAGCGTCCGAACACGATTGTATTGGAGTCCGAGACGAAGTCCTTAAGCACAGTTTGAGGAAAACCCCAAGGGTCACGCCGGCAACGACGCCGGCCGCCACATGCATCCATTTACCCCTCCGAGGCATCTCGACTCCTCAATAAACGCTACTTTCACCCGTCCACATGTGTGCATTCCAGGAATAGTCTTTTTATCCCTTTTTGTCGGAGTAAGTTGTAGCGGGCCGCTTCTGTGATCACATGGCCGTATTGTCACGTCACGCGAAATTGTACGCCACTATCGGTGTCACGAGCTGACAAATATCGAATTTGCAGATGTAAGTTGTTATCGATGCGAGTGCGGCGAGGTGCGACGCGTGTCGAAATACGGCGCGCATTTTATAACAAAAACCCGTGCAACTCGCTAGCCGACCGCGGCAAAACTGGACCGTCTCAAAACAAAACTCAAGCAGCGGTAATTCGGACTGTCCGCGCGTCTCGTTCGCTCGTACGACGGCGGCGATTCCGTCCTTATCTGTGCTAATAATACGCGCTGAATTC
Source organism: Eumaeus atala (assembly GCA_017140195.1). NCBI lineage: Eukaryota > Metazoa > Arthropoda > Insecta > Lepidoptera > Lycaenidae > Eumaeus > Eumaeus atala. The sequence goes on along the minus strand of JAFELO010001279.1, from coordinate 146,281 downwards.
AAATGAACATTGAACTGGCTCCATTCATCGCGCGCCGCGAGCGGCGAGACAGACGTGCCGTGGTAGCGGCCATTGTCTGAATAGCGGAAACATTTCACTATTTGAGGAACTTGTAGCCGGCACTCGGCTGACGTCAAATGACAGAGATCTCATAAACGCTTAATGCTTCACGTTTTCTATTAGCATCTGTGTCGAATTAACCGTCTCTGCAGTAGGTAATTACAACGAGTATAGAAACAGTTATTCTTGAATTAAGATCGTAATGAGCCGTGGGAATTTTTCCAGTAAGTAGCTAAATAACTTTTTACAGAACAAATAAATGCAGTCTCCAATTGACTACGGGTAAGTTGAGGGGTCTATATTTTATGATATCTACCTGCCTACTTACCTGCATATGGTACCTATTTGTATATTAATGCGGGTTCCATAAAGAATTACTTAATGAAAATGTTTATTATCAAAAGCCGAAACAGCCCTGATTCTAGTTCCGCGGCCTTTCTGGTCAGTAAAATAATAGCTAATATATACCATAGAATAATAATTAGCTTTTATATACATTCTCATATCGGGACGTCCCCCCCCCCCCCATCTGCTAAAGTCTTCGCTCTACGAGCACTTCATCACACAACCCGATAGAGCTGTATTGGGACATTACTAAATAGTTACCAACTACGTATATTGAGCTTCTCATCGCATCCACACCATACTCGGTGAGTGGTTCGCAACATTGGAGACTAGAAGCCAACCCTGAAAAGTGTAGAGTAACATGCGTTGGTGGTGCAGCTGTCGGCGGCACTAAGCACAGCAACGCTAGACGCATTAGTCCCCCATAACCGTCTACGGCACAGAAACCATATGAAGTACCTCTGAATCACTCTTGATCGTGCTCTCACATTCAAAGAACACATAACCCAAGTCAGTAGTATAGCGACATAAGCTTTATTATCTTAGGAACGCTAAAAGTTAAATGTCTCCTGGAAACAAGTTTACGCTCTACAAACTCTGTATCCGCTCGATACTATCATATTCCATTCCCTCAAGCTAGACCCTCTCCCACATGAAGACCTTACGAAAGTGCAAAATAGCTTCCTGCAAAAGGCGACTAGATGTCCGTGGTTCGTTCGCAACCTTGGCCCGCACAAGGACTTTGTACTGCCCTCTATTAGAGTTCACGTCAATGATATCTCAACTGTTCTTCTACTCTATTACTCTCGTTACAAAAGCAGTGGTCTATGTTCCAAACTGTGTGACAATCGTCAATCGTCGTCTCTCAGACACGTTCTGTTGGACGAATATAACCGTATCACTACTGTCAAACCCTTTCAGCAAACACGCTCTCAGACACGACATTGCTTGTCCGGTGTAGGGACACGCCGATGTCCCCAAGGACGGATGCGAAACATATGCTACAACCCAGATACGCCTCAAGTCAGATAACAAGACACACGTACGACTACGAATAGTCGGAAACACCCTCCATAGTAAGGATTAATCCCAATACGAATCGCGATTTGCCTAGCTCGATTAATACCGCCGTACCTGTCAGGTACTTCGAGACTACCGCGCACGATTTCCTTCATCTGTCTGAGGGTCAACTGCATTAGTCGATCCTTTCACGTCAGCGCGGAGGCCATTTTAGGTACTGTGCTCGAGCTGCCCTCGACGTCCGAATCGGGGGATGAGGGACACCGCGGTCTCTGGCCATGTGAAGAATAGTTAAATTAGCTATTATAAACTTCCTCATAGCAGGTTGCATCTCTCACATGCACGGGAGATCCCAAACCTAGTCTCGCCGACAAGCACTAAACCCCAACCACTTACCAATTTCAAAAACCGATAAAGAACATTTTGTATTAATTTTCCGTAATATTATACGAATAATATATTAATTATATGTGTGTAAACACATGTTTGTATCCCCTGAGAACAACTACATACCATTTCAAAATAGAAACAATTGAGGGTTCGGTCCATAAAGTGCACCCACATCTGTCAAGCAAATGACGTCTGGATTTCTGGAAAGTTATTGGAATACGGCATGCCGCATGTGCGAGAGAGAGAGAGAGAGATCAGACGAGTCCTTTTTTCATCTATTTTTACTGTTTGGTGGGCGAACTACGGTCGCCAATTTTGTCGATGCATTTTTTCGAGAGTTGTTTTTAGGGTTCCGTGGACAAAACGCAAAAAGGGGAACGTTTATAGTTTCATCATGTCCGACACTACGGTCAGTCTGTCCGTATATCACAGACACAGACATTTTAATCGGAGGAGTTTCAAACATGCAGTGCCTACCCATACACACAGCATGCTTGAAATTTATGAACCGCTGCAAAATGATATACTTTGAGCATATACAACGAATAAAAGTTATTAATGAAGTACATTATACATGTAACTGAAAGCCCCCCCTCCTTATACTTTTGAACTAAGACTTTTTGCGACTACTTTTGACGAGAAATATGTTGATATAGAATTTTCTTTGTTTGATGAAAAGGAACCTTTTAACTCGGAATCCGACCCGCGCTTAACCGGTTTTTTTGTGTTGTTTTAGCAGCATCCTTTTCAGTAGCAGCCATCAGGCGCCGCAAGCCCTTTGTGGTTGGTGTTATTTTTATTTATAGTATCACATGGACGTTCATTAGAGATGGAGCAAACCATAACCCGGCCAAATATATATAAATATGAGCCGGGCTCACACATTTTAGTAAGACGTAGTGCCATGCTGACGGTACGACCGGGAGGTATCTCTCGCTCACATGATACCTTACAATAGTGATGACTACAGCTTGCGAGTTGCCAATTGACTTGACACCGCCGTAAAGTGTCAGCTATGCTGTTCGTACGGTTTATCAGTGGCCGGTGGCCCATTAATGGGGAGGTGGAAAGGAGGGCAACGCATCTACATGACAACAATGTGGATGTCTATGGACGTAGGTAATCAACAAACGTTCCGATTATCCTATACTATAAAAAAATCGAGGGTTCCGTACCAACCACTGGGCTGGGCTGCAACTACACCTGGAAACGACCTCGGGTACCAGAGCGAGAAGAGTAATATACAGCCTAACTACTCCCCAACTAGATAGGCACGTGCGGAACACGTGACACCACCATATTTAGCCTGCTTCTGCTGGGGCTTTGGATAGATAACTAACGGAGGACGGTGGCGATTAGTCCCCCCCCCACACCCCTCACGCCTAATGAGACTTCTGCGCGATGAGGAGTCCTTATATTCTCTCGCAACCTCTCATCCAGTGTCTTTTGTGGATTTCATTGCAGCACACACTGACACGGCAGCATTCCATGCCATATTACTCTGGATCATTGCCTGGATCAGAGGTCCGCGCGAGAGGTTTCCCGCGCAGCCTTTTTTTCTTTTTTGGGAACTGAACTTATGCTGCTTACTTAACTTGGCTTATTTTTTTAGTGATATTTAGTACCAATTTTCGGATTTACTTATATAATTGGTTACTACGTTTCTTTTAAATCTTATGATTCTAAGTCAACGGGAAGTACCTACCCTACAGGTTTTACTGAATGTGAGAACTCATAGAAAATTGTGCATAAACACCATCACCAACAAAGATACAGCATCTCTTGATCACGTTGAGAGGTGGCAAACCGCGGTATCGACACGAACTTCAGCCTAATCCATCCACGCGATCCCAGGAAGACCTGTCCGAAGTACGGACGTGTGGATAACAAAGTGATCCTTTAACGCAAAATAAATAAAATCATTTAGATTTGGTTGTATTGGGAAACGTAACTGTTGTACGTGTTCGTTGGGCTGCCGCTGACACACAGCGGATTGTTCGTGTTAATTTTGCTGCTGCTTTGTCCCCGTTTTGCAAGTGGAAGAGGCAACGTCACGGTGGCTGACGTCCCACCAGTATCTAATAAGACATATTTTCCGTACCGAGTACCGCCCTTCCCGGCTATGCGGGTCTGTGATTCTTCTACTCCGCTATCACCACGTTATGTCCCTCAGTGCGGCGTGCGTGTGTATCAAGCTAGGTTATGTCAGGAACGGTGCATGCATAATTCAGGTCATTGCTATGGCTCCAATTCATGTATACACTACGATACGTCACATGGGCAAGGTCGACACGCGCGCCCTCACGCTACGCTTTACAGCGTGGTACTGAATTACTAAATATTATGTTGGGCATCTGGGTGACAGATGACATTGTCACGTAACAATAGCTTAGAGTATCTTGGTCTTTAAGTCCGAAGGGCCAATATGGCCAAAGATAATGAGGACTGAAATGGGTGGTCAGGAGTTATCCTGGTCCGGATGGGCAAACTCGCTGGCACGCTGGTGTAGCCGGTTTGTAAAATGGCGCTGCTGACAGCGGACGAACGGCTTATTGAAATTGCCGCGGGGAACTCCGCCCAGCAAATGGCTCGTTGTGGCGCTTTTTGGGGAAGGACCATGTACAGCCGACGCTCTCGGTCCGATGATGAGGATGTGATCGGAGTGCCGTAACTGCAGGGCTATCACGGTCTGAAAGAGTTATACACCTTGGCTCATGTCAAAAAGAGAAACCACTAGTAACCGACTAACCGCTAAACCACTTGTTTACCCGTGGCCGCGATGTCACTAACTGTGGCATTTTGTTCGCACCACACCATCACATATCTTTGACACCATCAACGTTCGCACAATCAAGGTTTCTAGTGTTCCGCACCGCATAATATTAAAGGAAAAAATAATTATCATCTTTTGAAGTTTTATAAGTAAGTAGAATATGTAACCTCTTACGAGTATGACGATTAGTAAGCAAAGAAAAGGAGAGGGCAGCCAGATAAAGCCCTGCTACGATGCGCCACGGAGATGTAGAAAAAGTTCATATTGATTACGCCTATTTTTTTTTTACTTATTATTCTGGGGTATTAATATGTTGGAGTCTTGTTAATTTGCTGCCAGTAATATTTATGACAAAATTGTTTGAAAGCACGAAAATTTCCACATTGTCCACGAGATCGCTATAGCAGACTGCTCCGGTAACACTGCGAGTATTATCAAGCATTAAGTCTCGCTCCACTCGCCAATGACCACACTCCCACAGGATGCGATGTGCGGTTTATTCATATTCGTCATCTTCGGTGAAGCAGTCACAGGGAGGTGTCGGTATCAGTTTCAAACTAAAAAGTTTGGCTTTGAAGTTGCTATGACCGGTTAGAAACTGAACAGTGTTCCGATAATCGGTCCCGCACTCACGGGAAAAAGTTATGCAAATGTCGTCCTTTAATTGTAGTAGACCAGGGGGCCTGCCACTCATTGATTAAATTATTAGTGCTTGCGTCTATAGGGTTAAATAGTCGCGCAAACTCCTGTCTGTCTTCGGGGTCTTAAGAAGTTTGGATAGGGTGGTCTCTTGAATTACATGTACATCACATGTACATGGCTGCCCGACGTTGTATTTCTAGGTCAACTGTTAGGACTCCTGCAAGAACCGGTAAGGCCTCCGTACTAACGGTGCGATAAGCTTTACAAAGGAATATTAATGCAAGTCTTTGGCTTTGCAGTAACTAACGTCGCGCCGCGCCTCTAGTAGCTCTCACTATTCTACTCAGTATGATGTATATATAATTTAAAGGGTTTTAAATGACAGACTCCATGTTGATGTAGACAAGTTAGTAAAGGCGTAAAAAATCTTTTAGCTCTTTCTCCGGTTTGTATGGTGAAAAAATTTAATTTATTTTCGATTATGAAGCCTAAATAATTAAGGGTTCTTGATCGCAACTTTCCTTTCAACAATATTTGGAATGTTTTCTGCCGAGCGAATATTCTAATCGATTTCTTTCTCCCCATGACGCTATTAAACTGAGACATTTGTTAGATTTAATCTCTATTTCGGATCGCGAGTTTACGTGAACTATCAAAGCATCATTAGCATATGCTACTAATGTACATAAATGTGCCGTTTATGAAGTAAGAATATGTCAAGGAATAAATATTCCAATAGCATCCCATGTTTTTTGATTTAAGAAGTAGCATAGGCCACCAGGCGTTATCAAAAGCACCTGAAATACGAGGGGTGATTGATAAGAATTCGAAACGACAACGAAAAACTTTAATAATCTATTTAAAACCATTATGTTTTTCATTGTAGTTTCCTTCTACCTCGATGCATTTAGTCCAGCGCTTCTCCAATGCCGTGACACCAGTTTGATAAAGTGTTTTCTCTGACCCCTCTAAATACTCGTCTACGGCGACAATGACTTCGGCCGTCAAAAAACTCTTAGTATCACGCTTAAACAGCGCCAAACACTCCGACGAATCGTCCACTCGACGTTGCTTTTGGTCAGCAGTGAGCAAACGCGGCAAAGAGCTTACCAGCTCTGCCATCTGTCGCAACTTTAAGCGCCGATCATTCAAAACGATTTTTTGAATCTTTTTGATCATGTCCACATTCGTTTGGATGGCCAGACCTGTTGGCGTCTTCGCAGCTCTGTCTCCCACGTTTAAAATCAGTTACCCAGATGCGAATTGCACTCAACGCAGGAGCAGTATTACCTAAAACACTGTCTAGCTTTACTTTAATCTGGGTTGCTGTTTTCCCTTTTAAAACGTAAAACTTTATCACCGCACGAATTTAGATTCTTTCCATTGTTGAGAAATTTTACGGCAGAGAAAGTTGCAGGTCCCCAAATTCTATCAGTTCGAATAAATTCAAATTTGGCGTTCTATTTTCGAAAAGGTGATAGAATATAATGTAATAAATTTTGTTTGCCTATCTTTTTTCTTAAGTTCCACGTTTTGGCCAGTTATCAATCAGCCTGGTATCAAGAGACATTCCTACTACATAATTAGCGACTGACAGGGCTACTGTTTTTCTTACTAAGATGGCGGCATCTACTGTTTGTTTACATCTACTGCAATTTGCCTAAGTTGGAAAGTAAGGTTATGGGGAGGTATGCTTTCAGTTCTTGTGGGGGCTTGTCGCTTGATTTACGAATAAGTTTTATAGTATCGGAACGCCATATTTTCGGGAAGGTACCTTCAAAATTGAATCGATTAAGAACAAATTAAATGGTGGTTTAATCATTAGGTTAGATATTATATCATCGCCGGATGATTTTTTAATTGGAAGTCCATTTACAACATACATTAATTCGGTTAAAGTAGATAAATCCGGTACAGGTGTGTGAGTAGGCTGTAGTGAGATTAGCCTTATTTCTTGATGGTAGTGGGTGTCCAGGTTAGATGTGTCGTGCGTATTCATCATCGCGTCGAGGTGTGCTTTGGCGGTTTCTTCTGAAGTATTGGTGTATGTGTTGTTTGTTTTCAAGTTAGAAACAAAAAAAGGATTAGAGGACCTATTTGGCGTGAGTCCATGGTTTAGTGAGCACCTCGACCCTTCGGTATCCAGTCTCTTCGCGAGATTTTAGCGAATTACTTTTTGCTAGCAAGACTGCGGCGCGATGACATGATCTAGCCACAGGAAATTCAGATATTTTTTATGTAAGTATCGTCCGTTAAGTTTTCGCCTGTTTTGCGGATTTTCCCAAGTTTGCGTCTCGCCCTACGAAACTGCCGGCGTAAGACACTTCATCGTCGCAGTAAGCAAAGGTATCCGTCAGCATGTCTGCGCATTCATTTACGCCCGCGCGAATGAAGTCCCCGGCACGCGAGGTAAGCAGTGATCGAAATAATTTCCATTTTCCATTCTTTACATTAAATCTATAATCATTGGACCACGCCCCAAAAAAATGGGGGATATCGCAAGTCAAATCCCGCTCTTTGCATTCAATCTAGGTCATAGAGTGTTAGATAATTAGACGATGCTACTCTTTAAGTCTTGACCACTAAACAAATGCGTTTATAAGTATATTTAGGTGTTTCCTCGTGAAGTAGAAATTATTATTATATAAAATTTATTTGACACATAGTAATGTATTAAATAATGTCCTTTATTATTAGTGTATGAGCCCAAATCTAGCTCTAAACAGACAGGTATGGAAATAGAGAGTGAGGTCTTTGCCGAGCAGTGGGACACGATAGGTTATTATAATAAGAAACAATAATTATGTGTAATGAGTTCCTAATAGCCTAATCGGGACTGCTGTAGAGCCTGTGAATCGAGCCCTACGTATGTCGAGTCATAGTCTTGCAAAGAATCATCTGTAAAAATGTTTACCATGTATTATGTTTACCGGTGACCATTTGGTGCAAATCAGGGATATTCGTATTTGATAGCTACTACTTAGCAGTCATTTAAGGTTCCAGGCACCCAGAAGATAAAAATAATATCAAATAAATGATGACGACATCATGATTCATACTGATCAATATCGGACGTCGGGACAGTCACATTATGAAGTACACGTTCATATTTGTCTTGTTAAATGATCATAGGCACAGAAACAATAAAATGAAAATAACATTTTATTAATAATATAATTTCAAGTGTGAAGCCACAGTATAAAATCACGCGACGCACGCCCGAGCATCGCTTATCACAAAAACTTCAAATAAACTAAAAAAAACACACACGGGTTGGAAAGTAACTAACATTTCACTCCAATAAAATTAATCGTGTAGAAAAATAATATTCTATATGTGATCGCTTAAAATTTTATATTTATATGCAAGCATCATGTAGTGCGCTTTTCATGAAAGGAGTTCAGGCATTGTCAAACGCCAATCTGCCTATCTGCTACCGAGGTACACCTTCATCTCTTCCTCATTGCAAGGAAGAGTAGGTCGCGGTACACATTTCATAAATATACGCCCCCCAGTTTTTTTATATTCTTTTAGAAAAAACGAACTATACTAGTCTCCCTTTCTATTCGAAAGTTTCTGCTTACAGAATTTGTATACAGTATCATATTCAGATATAAACAGAAATACAATATTAACGAGAGTTTGGTTCATCCTGATTCCCGAGTAAAGTCAAGGCCGGATTTACTACCTAACAAAAATACCAATTTCTACGCCGCTAGAACTCAAACTGGAATGTACGTGGCACACAACGGCAGTCTATGTGTCCTCAAAATGATAGCAGATCCTTCGCTACAGACAGCAGAATGTCGTAGGCATCTAGTCTCCTAAAATGTGATCGACATAAGACTGTAAGGTGTTACGTAGTTGACCCAACTAGGGTTAGTGTGAAACCGGATTCCCGTGAGTTCACCATACCTACTAGTTACTGAATTTTTTTGTTTAAAAATCACTCTTATCTTTAAATGAAATTTTGTAGTGACTGAAAGCTTTGATAATTGACATTATGCACAAAATCCGGCTAGACTAGCTGTTACGAATTGCACCTTGGAGTATGCTTCAGCAAATACTAGAACAGTCGAACCATCATCTCAACAACAAGGCAAAATGATTATAATTTTGAGTCCTCGGTTGTTTCAGTGGCGCTGTGCTCCTACCCTTTCGTTTGGATTTTAAGTAGATCCTTTTTAGTTCTTTAGTAAGGCGATACTTATAATGATTATTTTAGTATGTAATATCCATATAATCTACGCCAAAAGAGATGGTTGCCACCCGAAAACTTCTGCAGTACTCTGTAAATTACTTTACAAGGAATAATTTGAATATATTTCATTCATAAAATACATTCTATCATAGCTCACAATATTTACAAAATCTATGTACTACTTCACTATATTTGTTAACCAACGTGAAAATTGAATTTATGCAGGAAAAGAGTATCACCTACTAAAAGTAGGAAATGAAAATAAAACATGAGTACTCATAATTATACTGAATTCATGGTCACCCTATTAGTATTCAAGGATTACTCATGTTATTATTACACAAACCTTTGAAATTGCGGAATCTGTATGCTCCCAAACGCAACGCAAATACTTTCGTCTTAATTCGTAACGCGAATATAATTCAAATAATATTACCATCATAATTAGCCACCCCACATACGCTTTTACCTTCTTTACTGTATGATGCATACAAATCGTTATTTTGAACCAACATAAAAGAACAAATAACTTTCAAGCCAACAAATTATAAAAAGCTTTAGTGTTGGGCTTGTGGGGTATAGGTAATAACTTATTTGAATAGCTTATCAAAGCATTATTAGCATGCCACTAGATATATATTCCCCCATAGCTACCAGCCCTATTAATCTTGTAACGTTTAGAGAACAAAATATAAGTAGAGTTCGGCTGGTATCTTATATCTAGACGATCAGAAAGAGGGAGTTCACGCTGTACATATAAAATATTAATAATACCTAGTAGGTACCCATTTATCTGTTTAATACGTATTATTATGGGCAAGTCTTGATGTTATTTGTATTGAATCTATTGAAATTTCATGGGTGGTTTATATAGGTAGACATGAAATTACTGTATATAAAGAAATACTACTTTAACTCATAAAATACTTTTAATAGTAAAAGTAACTTTGTTTATATTATGTAAACACAACTCAAATAATATCGTACAACAACATCAAGTTTACCAAGCAACAAGTAACATCCGGAATGTTACTTTTAACTTGAAAATGAGACACGCATGAGAGCGTCCATCTACTTTACCAGTCACCACTAGCTCACTATACTTTATAGAACTATGTGCCTAGTAGTAGCCAGGGAATGTTTAAACAAAATAAATTCAGACCAAGTATCAACTTATTTTTCAATATATAGATTTATTGATTGGGATTTTGGGCAGACCAAATCAGGGCAACAATGAACTGATAAACGTTATCCTTGTCAGCCAACGTGCACTGAACAGTTACCACAACCACTTTGTCAAGAGTGAAACGACTAAGAATTATGTTAGGTAACGTTTAAAGTCTTTGCAAATATTTATCTAATGAGATTTTTTTTACACTCAGCAAATAAGCTAATTAAAGTTAAGACTAATGGCAAATAAGCACTAGGTACTCGGACAAGTTAGGTACTACACATGTCAACGTTTCACGTATTATTAGCAACAATGTAGAAATATCAAGTGTTTTTAGTTTTAGTTTAAAAAAAGACAACTGAGAAGTCCTCTAGTGAGCCGTACAATGAACGTTTCACGTATTATTAGCAACAATGTAGAAATATCAAGTGTTTTTAGTTTTAGTTTAAAAAAAGACAGAACTGAGAAGTCCTCTAGTGAGCCGTACAATGAACGTTTCACGTATTATTAGCAACAATGTAGAAATATCGAGTGTTTTTAGTTTTTGTTTAAAAAAAGGCAGAACTGAGAAGTCCTCTAGTGAGCCGTACAATGAACGTTTCACGTATTATTAGCAACAATGTAGAAATATCAAGTGTTTTTAGTTTTTGTTTAAAAAAAGACAGAACTGAGAAGTCCTCTAGTGAGCCGTACAATGAACGTTTCACGTGTTATTAGCAACAATGTAGAAATATCAAGTGTTTTTAGTTTTAGTTTAAAAAAAGACAGAACTGAGAAGTCCTCTAGTGAGCCGTACAATGAACGTTTAGTAAATAAATTTGTTTAGTTAAGCTCTGGCGTTACCATCATTTTGTTTCCTTTTTGCAGTGTGACATAGCTGGCATGGCATAGTGCACAATAAAATTAGACAACTTTAAAATATTTTAAACTAACGATCCACCTCTGCTTCGCTCGTGAATAACAAGTGGCCGGATTGATATCTTAATAAATTATAAAGTTCTGAAGAATTGCTCTATTCATTTTGATTTCAGATTTTGAGAGAATCCAACACATACAGATAGACAGCGTTTGGTGACAGTTTTATAATAGATATAGATAATTATAGACAACTAAAATGTTATGAATGTAAAAAAAATCTATTTAACGGTATTTATCGAGCATTAATTAAATAATTTGTTATTCGTCATTATATTTAGCGAAAATCATAATAAAATAACATGAAAAGGCGAATAAAATGCATATTAAAGCTGACAGTTCGTTTAAGGTGGACGTGGTCTTGTACCATTATACCATGAACAGGAATACAAAGATTTAATTTAAAAAATATTTGAACAAACTTAATTACGAGTGAAAAGTAAAAATCTATTTCAAGTTTTACTCTACGTCGACAATTCTAAGTAAAGAAGGCGACGTAACTAAAATATTTGACTGCTAACATCACAATGTACGAGTACCTCAACGTAACGCGTAAATGATTATAACGTTGTGATTATGCTGATCTCAATGATGCAACTGTCCTACGTATTTTAATCTCATATTGATGTTTTAAGTTTACGCAAATGTGACTCATTACAATATAACTACTTTTACGGATTTTATCGCGGTTTGTTATTACTAAACAATTATAATTCTTCGGTGATGGTATTGCGATAACATTTTAATTTCTTTTAAATTGTTAATGGTACAAAGTCTTCTAGATCTAGTCAAACCTTCACGCCAAACAAGATTAGATCGTAGCATTTATATTTATGACACTATGAAAATAATAACTTGCGAATTTTCTATGTGTCTCAATTGGAGAAATATTGGATACGATTGCTGTTTCATATATGAGTTTGATTATCATTAAATGAAAATTTACATAATTGTGTAAAAAAAAGTGGCTTTACTGAATAGAAACTAAAGATTTAAGATAACGCAGCTGTTATATTAAAAATTTGATAATGTAATTTGTAAATTATTAAAATAATGTGTATTTACCTGCAAAGAAACCTTACAATTTAATACAATCAGATAATGCATTCTGTTACTTACCATACGTTATTGTTTAATATTGAAAATCAAGCAAAAAAATAGAAGATTTTAAGTTTGTTAATGAGGTGGTATACAATTTAAAAATGATTCCTCGCTGACGGTATATTTTAAGCGTAATCTAAGCGTCTTTGCATACTTTTCAGATACAGTGTATGTTTAATATTAATTTATACTAAAATGATTTATCCATTTTCATACAATTACAAAATCACAATATGATGCTTACTTACCTCTTCGAATTATAAAGTAAACCAAAAGAAACTGTAAAATATTTCTGAGACTACATTATAACTTTGCGACAGTTCAGTGTATCAGTTGCTAGCGAGTGCGAAAAATGTTAAGGCGTCAAACGAGGACAGTCCCGGCACATTTTACTACAATTAAAATTTATTCAAAGTTTGATACAACATTCACACATTTTGCTGCACCTTTTATAATAATAACAGCATACAAACTTTATACAATATACTCCTTAAATATAATTATAGTCTCGTATAGACATAGGCATGTATAAATATTTATTCTCCATAGACTCTGAACAATGGTTCTTAGTTTGTACCGGGGCTCATCAAGGCAGAATCCCTGTTGTTTTTAGGCGCTACACATCAGACCCATAATGTTACAGACTGCCAAAAATTCTATTTTACAGTATGACAAGGTAAACGAGTAGTAAAGCCACCAACTAAGTTATGCAGAACCCACAGAGCGTTTGAAAGGCGACAGCCTCGCTACCACTTTAAGGTGGTATTGTGTGATACAGAGGTACCTTTCAGGTCGTGCCGGTCCCTTCAATTTGCAATGCAGCAGTAGCGCAAACTATTAATAATACAGTTTTATATATTGTCCTAGTGTTAGAAAAAGTAATTAAATTAATCAAGAATCTGTTGAGAATCATCATAAGCTCCAATAGATTTGGCCGCCTGTAATCCTTAGGTTCCAAAAATATGGTTGGTACTTGGTAATAGTATAGCCATTGTCCATCAAAATTCATAGAATTGACTGCACGCAATTTTCAACGCCATTCCCTTATTCCGTTCCATGTGTACTAGTGTGTATTAGGATACTAAGTCATCTAAAGCCTTGTCCCTGTTAAACTTGTGTTTAGCCAGTGCTGCTGTCACCCTCTCTTCCGTAAAGCCAAGATCCATCAGCTCCCCTAGGACGAGCAGGCACTCTATTATCTGGAATGGAATACATGCATCATTTGTTATCATTATGTTGATTGTATTACATGTGTGTAATGTATGTACACTAGAATGAGAATAACACAATAAAATAGTCTTTATGTGCAAAGTGGTAAGCTGTCCCCAAGGCCTAGACTCTGATGTTCAAAGAATATTTTCTGTCATTCCAGTTCCATAACAATATTTATACTTGATTGCATGCACATTATGGCCCGAGTTTGTTTTGCCGGCTTCTCACAGGTCAAGCCTGAACCGGTAGTAGTAAGGTAACAATGTTCTAAAGAGATTAATAAAATCCTATTTTGAATAAAATATTGTGATTTAGCTGTGTAAATGATAATTCAGTAATAAATAATGATCATTATGACGTCAACCAGTAGCACAAACATTCAAATTATAATACTGGTTGGGAAGCCATGAACAAGTTTATCAAATAATAATAAATGAAAGGACCTGGATGAAGCATAATACTACGAAAATTAACATTCATGGGCACTTCTGAATACCAGAATACCTTATGAATTCAGTTTGAAATGTCAAAAACATAGAGCTGACTATTACTTTTATATTGTTAAGATGTGAAATATTATTAAGCCAAACACACATTTGAAGGTTTGGTTAAGATTACATCATACAGTAATGACATGATTGTATAAGATTACAAGACAAATATAGCATTAGTTATCAGAATACCAAAAGGAATATACTTTATATTCCTTTGGCTTATTGATAACCAATCACATGAACTATTAAAATATAAAGTATTATATTCACAACGTCTGTAGAGATTATGATTGTTGGTCACTTATGTTAGTTATCAACTAAAATGAAGGAAAAAGCAGGTTATGTTCATCCCAGTACCCACAGATATATCTATATGAACTTTCATCACAAGTCACAATCAGGCAGCGGTCTGGCGCTGATGATGCCATAGACCAAGTTCCTTTCCCATTAATAATGTTATGTAATTAGTATGGATCATCATTATAAAATTCACTTACCCGTTTGTCGTTGTCTCCCGTGAGGCTACTAACTCGAGCTACTCTATCGAGAGGGAAGCCCATTCCATGTATTTTATTGCAGACAGCTTGCACCTCCGCAGTTAGTTTGTGGTATGGATTTGGTAATATTTCAGACTTCTTCCTCCTTTCTTTTTTATCACTTCCTGAAAGTGATCTAAGAACATTGTTCTGATTGGCTGATCCAGGGCTCGTATTACAAGATCTCTCCGTTGCTCTAATTCTTGCAGAAACAACCTCGTCATTCAACTCTTTAACAATGTCAGGAACACTCCGAGACCTTGATTTGACAGTATTCTGAGAACTCGCCGAGGGAACATTCTCAACACTGTCTACTTCTTGAGGCCCATATGTGTTTTGCACATACGGCACAGCAGTGCTGGCGTGTGGATAGTGGTAGTAGTATGGCTGCGGTATATACCCATTTGTGATGTCCACTGTAGCTGCAGGCATTTGGTTATTATAGTAAGATGGTGGGATTGTGTATGGTTGAGGAACAAAATACTGGTAATTTGGTGCATAAACACTATCGGCAGGCAAGGTGCTATCACAGATATTCTCTGGTACATAATACCCATTAGTCACAGGGTAGTGCTGAGGGGCTGTATAAACAGCATTAGGGCCTGGTACAGCTTGATCGGTATAATCAGGTTGGTATGCCGAGCTACCCACTGGAGCCTGCGCTCCACACGTGGAGTATTGATCAGGAATATATATTTGTTCAATGCTAGCCGATGAATCCCTCTGACTCTGCAGAACTTGAGCCAACAACTCCATATCATTTATTGTTTTTAATTCCACATTATCAAAGGGACTGGATGTATCATTCTCAAAGTCTTTGAATGTCATCATATCAACATTTTGAGCAATTGGAATTTTAGTCATATTCACATTCATTTTATAGTCTTGTAGAGGGTCTGGATCATCAAGTAAATTGTTTATTTGATAGTTTGACTGTATTTGTATGGGCTGGAGTATGCTTGACTGAGGCTCTTGTGTTGTACATAAGTATTCTTTATCAGTTGCTACTGTGTTGTCTCCCTCGGGGCTGTTGTCTCCAGTGACACAAGTAGTTCCACATGTTTTCTCATGGTTATCATCTGGTGACAGCGCACTTATCTCGTCGGTGCTAGGATACGACACCTCGGAGACGCTCAGTTGCTTCAGCTTCTCCTCTGCCTCAGCCGCGGCGATAGCATCCAGTTTCTTTTGTTTAGCCTCTTCCAGTAGCTGTAAGCGATGTCTCCTTTCGTTTCTCTTTGTCTCTTTTGCACTTCTAAGTTCTCTGAGTTTAGAAAGTATATTTTGTTCAAATGTAGTACAGTATAGGGCACTTTCAACAACATTCTGGGCTCTAATAGGAGTGTCTGTAACACTATGTGGCAGTCCTATTCGCGGCGGTCGTTTGTATTTTTCGGATATTTTAACAGGAACACCGTCCACGTAGTCTCCAAAATGTGTCATATCAAAGACTTAAGTCGATGACCGCAAACAAATAAGACGACTTAACTTGATTCTATAGATTTTTTGCACTTTTAAGGTTACATTATCTTCTTTCGACGTCATCACTCGTTGCATTAATTATCACTATTAAAATTTTGAGATAGTAAACTGTTTGATCACCACCATAATTATGAAATATTGTATTAAAAACGTTAAATATTTCACCAATAAATAAAATGTGTATATTTATTTTCGGACTACTTGACAAATGATTATGACGTTTAATCGTTGTTCCGTGTTCAATGTCAGAATGACTTGTGACGCGTGTGTTGCTATTACATTAACAAGTAATCGTATAATTTTCGAAAGATGCTTATTAAACATTATTATTTACATGAGTTAAGACACTTTTCATAAACTGAAGGGAAGAATAACATCGTCATGATAACACTCAGAAACAAAGTTTAACTTGATTTCTAATTAGTAAACTTATTTTAAATTCAAATTTATACTTTGTTTTGGCTTTTTAACACTGGCTATAAAAAATATTTAATGTCAATTTTGAAATAAGAAACTTCAAGTTATGTCACGTGTAGTCTTTGAATGATTGTGTCAGATGTCGCTAGTGGTTCCCATTTAAGTCATGGCGGATTCTGTAACAAATTTTTAGATTTACCGTATATTTTGTGGGTAGATTAAATCATTAACGGCGTCGAAATATTTAAATCGGCCTATTCAAACAAGGAACGGTAAGATACAAGTGCGTAAAAGTTACTTCCAGTTAATAAGCAAATTCTTCAACAACTTTGGACATCTGACGGACTGTAATCCGGCAGTACCGCAAGAGTAAAATAAAATAAACTTGGAAATTCGACGTCGCAATTAAAACTATGTCCAACACGCAAGAATAAGTGACCGCAACACGCATTTACTGGGCCTCATTATTTGAGAGTTTAAGGTTAGTATTCTCGGCTATTTGACATATTTTTGCTCCTCTACGAGATGATTTAATCCTCTGTTTTCATCAGATATAAGGAGCACTATGAACGAGGGTGCACCACTTGTGTATCATGGTGGTGGTTTTGGTGGGCCTAGTACGATGTATATGGTACAGGGACAAATGGATCTGCAAACGTCGCGACAATATCCGCTAGAGATGATGCAGGTTATGGGAGGTGTAGTCAATGGGAACGGATCACCGGCACAGGGAACTCCCAGGCGATGGCACCACAAAAAAGACCGGCAGCCCAACACACCAGATAATGCATTTGGCTATGAATCTGATGATTCTAGTTTATCAAGCAGTGCATCTGGCTCTAACAAGTCTAGTGAAAAAGGTAAGCTGACCAAGTAATATGGTTATGATCAGTTTTTACTTTGTCACTATTGTAAACAGCCAATTTGCAAAAATATTAGAGATCTTCCAAATACATCAGTTCAATAATTAATACTACCCACTACTTTTGAATTCAATATATTGATGAATATCTTCTAACTACCTCCTAAAACCGTTAACACTTTTTGTTGTCCATATCTGCTAATTTATGTAGTCACTTGTAAAAATGAAATTCATTTGGGCTTGAGTTCTTTATGATCTTGTTTTAATAATTGGAAATATAAAAATACATATTTTTATATAATTAAAGCATAATGTATGTAATATACCTTACTATAATTAAGAGTAATTTGTTTTTCATCAGTATATTTTATCATCTGCTAAAAAATATGAGTCTCACACACAGAACACAGAAGTCATTATCTTCATTGGTGAAAAATTAAAGTTTTCTCCCTTACTAAATTATTGAGTTATCAAAATGTTGAAGTGCAATTGGCATTTATAATATCTATACAATTTGACAATAACAATTCAAAAAAGCCTATGAGGTGCATAAAATTTTTGTGATAGAATTGGTCTGACTATTTTCATAGATTCTATCATGTACTGACACATTTAATACAAAAGAATGGGGGATATCTGCAAAACATTTAAAAGGGATTATTAATTATTTATTAGGTTTTACATTAATGTATTAGACAACATACATGATTTGTATTGTGAGGGTTAATTAGTTGTTGTATTTTGGGAGAGAATTTGGTTAAGAACTAATATCAAATCACATTCATTTGAAAATTAAGTGGGCTTAATGTGGAGTGTTTTTATGCAATTTTGCAACAGGAGATGGACCCTGACGTAGTAGTATGTGGATTAGCGTTAATTTTAAAATTGTACAATTCAATTTCATACCAGTGAAGAATTTTGGTCACTTAATTTTTAAAGAATCTTTTAGCCGACTTACTGAGATTCTTCTACATATCAGTAGGAGATATGTAAGATGTAAAGTAGAATTTTGTAATTTTGAAATTAAAGTAAAATTTTGTAAAGCAGAATTTTGAAAAATTTTTAGGATGAGGTAGTTCCATGCTGCATAGGACGAGGTAGGCCCATGCATAGTGCATGACACTACATCCTCCTATGCAACAGAACTGGACCGGCAGGTCCAGGGAGGTACCTCGCTCATAAAATACCGTCGTAAAAAGACATCTTCAGTGTTGCGTTTCGTTCGGGTTGTGAGTAGATTTGCTCAACCGGCTTTGTTCCCCATCGTGCAATTATTGACTCTCTACACATTATTTAAGTGCCCTCTCGTTATTTCACTCTCCCCTTTATGGGGCCTGTCTCCACAAAGGTAGAAGTTGTCATCGGCCTCGTCAATCCTGATTATCTCGATGCAGCTATGTCATTACCTATCCTTCCTCTTCGCGTGCCATGTATGCGCAAATGTCTTCAATTGCCTAAAGCTCTGTTCCGTTGCGACCAAATCCTGATGATAGACTGGGCCCACAGTCTTCCATTCGATGCCGCCCAGCATCATGTTTCGCTCGTTTTTGTACTAGTCACATTCCCACAGTACATGGTCTCTGCTTTCAGCTTCATGACCGCAAGGACACGATGGCAGGTTCACATAACGCCATCCTGTGCAGGCGACCTCTAAAACACACGTGCCTTGTGAGATAACGTACTCAGGTTCCACCCATTGATATGCCAGACGCGTTGTAACTTCTGGAAAGAAGCAGTACAGCTCCCTCCTGTCGGCACACGCGGCCCAGCGTGACTGCCAAGTAGAGATGACGTCGTCCGCGATAGCGCTTTCCTTTTCCTAACGCTCCTTGCCCTTGAGCCCCACGCACTCCTCCTACTCGCGTCCCGCTCGAGGAAGGTATTGGCAGGCAGAACGCTGGCCAATACTGGTAGCGCCGCACTGCTGCATGACCTGTAGGCCTTCTTCAATAAAATTAAAGCTGGTCTTTAGGTGCGTAATAATACACAACGTACAACATACAAGTGAGAGCGTCGACACCAAAGCGCTGCAGCATATGTCAGGATTGCAACATAGGTGCCGTGGTACAGGAACCTAAGTGCCAGGTACTTCGCACCCTACGAGGAGGTAGAAACACGTGAGACCTTCCCAAATG
>JAFELO010001279.1:92359-125902 GCA_017140195.1 Eumaeus atala | reverse complement strand
CCTAAATGAGAGAGACAACTAACACTTAAATACTTTATTATTGATTTTTAAATATTAGTATTTTTTGCATTTTATTTATTATGTAGATACTTTTATTTAGTTTAATCTAGGGACATACGTATTTTCATTTATTTTATCGACTACTATTTGAAATTATAAATTTATACTTTTAATGTCAGTAAAACATTTATAATTATGATCCAGACCCTCTACAAGAATATAAAATGAATGTGAATATGACTAAAATTCCAATTGTTCAAAATGTTGATATGATGACATTCAAGGACTTTGAGAATGATACATCCAGTCCCTTTGATAATGTGGAATTAAAAACAATAAATGATATGGAGTTGTTGGCTCAAGTTCTGCAGAGTCAGAGGGATTCATCGGCTAGCATTGGACAAATATATATTCCTGATCAATACTCCACGTGTGGAGCGCAGGCTCCAGTGGGTGACTCGGCATACCAACCTGATTATACCGATCAAGCTGTACCAGGCCCTGATGCTGTTTATACAGCCCCTCAGCACTACTCTGTGACTAATGGGTATTACGTACCAGAGAATATCTGTGATAGCATCGGTAAAGTAATTATGTGTGTGTCTTAAAAGGCTCTGATAGCTTATTCGCCCTCCTATACTATAAAAAAAACAAAAGCTAAATTCGAATTAAGAAACGTTTTTGTGTTGAATGTTCCTTGCATACATACATGTATGTTATAATGTGTGTTAAACAAGATATGTAGTAAATGCGTGTTGAGATAAAATTATTAAGGCAATTTATCTTTTTTATCTTTGCTGATAAATAAAGCAATAGGCGCTACTATTGTGATTTTGTTACCCGATTGTCCTAGGAGGAGGGTAATGTTTTCGAGCGTATGTATGTACATTCAATATTCCCTCCTATTGGCTTGATTTTAACGTCCAGGGCATGAGGATCACTTTGAGTCGTCTTGATGACGCGAATGTCATTAGGTACACTGAAAAAGCTAAATCTCATATTCCGGAATTTGGACTCCACTTGTCCCATTGTGGGAGGTGAAATGGAGGGCAACGCACCATCGTCATAATAATTATGCTGATGTGTGTTCATGGATGTCGGTAGTCATGAAGGGCTCTAATTGCTCGTTTGTCATGTCATATACAGTATAAAAAAATGTTGTGGGATATTTTTTTTTTCTATTTAACCCATTTAGTTGAGCATCCGAGTGTAGGGTTTTGAATAAAGATTTCAAGTATACATGTTATAAAGCTTTTAATTTAAAATAATTAATAGAAACTAAATAAGTTGCAAGAGCAAAACACCTACTTAAAGTATACTCCTCCGCTATCCTCGGCGAGAGCTGCTGGGGCTTGCGGGGCGCCTCGGCACGCCGAGACGGAACACCGTCAAGTTTATTTCTAATCGGCTAGAACCTGACATAAGTATTCCCGCAGTAGCCCTGTTCTCCACTCCCCACCCTATTTCACGCGTAAATAAAAGTTCACATGATTGCTAAGCGAACAGGTTAGATGCTATACAAGTTTCGTGAATAATTACACGCTCGTACTTTGCTAGTAACGGAATAATAATTTTTAAGAGTTCCATACATAGAGATAATATAGATAGAGTAGGGAAGCCAGTTTATGAGACATCTGTCAAATGGCAAGACAGTGCAAATGGGGCTTACTATCGGCCTCTTTTCAGCGGAGGTGGTACATGTTAGGTTTAGCAACATGTACCACCTCCGTACATGTTGATTCCATAAATGGTCCAAGCCTACTCTATCTACAGGATATAATACACTGCAACACCACAGAGCCTATTCAGTTCCCAATTCTAATCCCAAAAAATGTAAAAGATATGTGCCTAAAATTGAACCGAATTTGTGTTTAAACTTGACACCAGACACTGGCCTCTGTGCGCGCGAGTTTATATTGCATTATTTTTTTTTATTTTATTTCATTAGCTTTTGCTGTCCGCAAACGGCTAGTACACAAAATACTTATATCGTAAAATGCCGTTATACTTTCACAAGTTCATCATTACTTATGAAGTATAGCGGCATTTTGCGACTTACGATTAACTTACGATTACGATTAAAGCCAACGACATTATCCACATATTAAGGAAGTATAGTGTATTTTTATTAATCATTAAGCCACGAAAAGAGCCAGAAAAATATTAATTATTATACAAAGAAATCAAATAAAAACAACACCAGCATTTTAGCTAATTTAGCACTACAAAAACAAGAAGAATACTAATCGCATTGGCGTAAGATAAAAAAAATGAATGTGATGCAAATTGTAATTCAGTGACTAAATTCAAACATATTATGAGCTTAGTGTTGACTTAAGAAGCCTTTTAAATTTACATCTGGAGAATGCGAAAATGCCTATGACAATAAAATTGGTGTTGCATTTTACTATAAAACTACTTTTACGGATTTTATAGCGAATTATTTAACAAGCCCAAGGTTTCAGAAGCTTTGAAATTGAAATTAAAAATACAGAAGATAGCAGAGTTCTTCCCTCTTCTTGGGGCCCAGTGTTAAACAATCAAATCAAAAAGTAAACGTAACACCCTAAGACAGCAAGATATAACAAGTAGTTTTTGCGTTAATCGGACATCTAAACAATTATAATTATTCGGGTATTTTTAATACAATATGGCATCAGGACATCTGTCCTCTCAGTCCGCCCGTGACCATCCATGGTTGCTGTGAAGCTTCTGAAACAGCGATAGAATACGTAAAACAGTAGTTTTATTGTAATGTGCATTCGCGTAAACTTGAGACATGAAAACGGTGTTGTATGTGTCGATCGTAAGACGTATTGCACATCTCAGCCCTGAGCTCACGCGGCATGCGACAGTTGCAAGATTGCAGTGCACATAATTATTTTCTGAAGAGAATGTCACTAAATTCGGTAAAGTTTATTACGTACATCAATCAGCATTCACGTTTTATTGGACACACTATATACATATCACCATCGTCATTATCAGCCCTTATCCGTCCACTGCTGGACATAGGATTCTTTTTCTTTCTTTTTTCAATGAACGCCAAGATGACCGATCTCCTGCTACTCGCATCCATCCCGGACCGGCTACTGCACGGAGGTCGTCTAGATTATTACATATAGATGGTTATTTTATACATTAGCTACCGTGTCCTAAAATATATACAATCTCTTACAATTCACGATGTATATTATTTCTATGGCTCCGTGCCTCAAAAGTGGAACATTTTGTTGTTGTTTGTCAAGGAGACCTAAAGTACTACTCGTACTATAACTACTGTACATAATTTAATCATGAAATTTGACAAAACCTGAGATAACACACATAATGCAGATAATGGAAACAGAGTACAAAATATGTAAGGAATCCAACTTCATTAATTGTAATGTCAGTTCATTGCATCACCATGCAAAAGGAGTGCAAACGTAATGACGCGTCGGCGTCGGCGTCGGCGGTGACGAGAGCGCTTGCGAACTACTGCATAAACATGCAAGTCATTGTTTTTTTTCAGATATAAGCAGGTCCGACGGCTCCGCGCTATCATCGCCATCGTGCGTCCATCCGCAGTCGTTTGAGGACAGGAGTGAGGGTAGGTGCATCGTCACTAGATATAGCATAATATAGCCTAGTTTTGCTCGACTTCATTGATTGTTAGGCAATACTGAAAGTCTCGGTTGTATGTATTTTTTTATAGTTTTAATTACAACACTGTTAATTACTAGTTTCGCCTGCACAAACTATAGCTCCAGTGAGTATTTTTGAATCCATTACGGATATAGGCAATGTACAGACGTTGAAAACGAGCAATTTGTGCACGAACTATAAATAAAACGACGTACCGCTGTGACGGAAGCACGGGGAGGCCAGCAATGGCCAGAAAGGGACTGATGATGATGCTGGGTGACGTCACGCCAAACAGAATCTGTAAAAGTCCGTTTCAATATCTCGGGTGACGTCACAAACGTTTACGATGTATAACGTTGCCACCATAACAATTTCAATTCCAATGCCAGCTGTTGTTCAGATTCGCGATGAATATAAGTGTATGTTGCGCACTCGTCTTCATTCTAGTATGAAGTTTTGCGTTAGATCATTAGGTACCCATGTAGTGACGCTAGTGCAAGTATGAATACCGTACCTAAACATCGTACGTTTGGTCAGGAGGGAATTGGCGGCAGGAGCGAGGCGGCGCGGGAGTGGCGGCGCCTCGCGAGTGGCGCGCGCGGCGCCGGGACCCGCGGCAGCGCCGGCCGGCGCCCGAGCGTTACCTCACCGCGCACTACCCCTTCCAGGTCAAGTTCACGCCCGACGACCTGCTCAACGGTAACTACATGCCGTCTGCTGCCGACACACTCGCGATGTGTACCCGTAGGGGTACCATACCGTTTAATCTTCGTTTCATCCCTCCTCTCCTAAGAATAAAGAAGCACATGAAATTGATGTTTGTGTCTCTCTGTGCCCGTGGCCGGCACTAAGACAAGGGGGAGGGTAGCTTGTCCGGGGGCATTGTAGTCTCTCACTCCTTCCATCTGAGCTCTGTTTATTCTCTGTACGCATGCCCATGTACATCCATTTTGGCTGTGAGTTATGCGTGTCACCGGAGTGTTGTGTTCCAGGCTCCAAGTGGGACACTCTGTCACAAGAGATCTGGGACAAGTTCGTGAAGTCGCAGCAGAGCGAAGAGACCTTCCGGAAAAAAATGAACCTGTGGAGATACCTGCATATTACTATAAAGGTACATCTTGATATAAAACGGTAACAGACAAAACAAGGGAAATCTTAAACTATCTTAAAACGCTTTACGTAGCTCACGTTCCACACTAGTGTGTGGTACGTACAGCGTGTTTGCTGGTGCTACCTCACTATTGATATGGTCTACCTAAATTTTCACTCCAATAGCATTTTCACATGACTTCAGAACAACTGCAAGGAATGAGCGGCTACAAGTATAAATAAAAATGCCGTACTCGACTTATGTAATGATCTTTAGGTACGCTGTGACGTCACGTACGTGAACAGACCTAATGGTGCTAACTGTAATGTACACGTCTGTTTACGACGAGTTACGTGTGTGTGTGTGGTCACACACATGTGCACCACTACAAGTTAGCGAGCTGTAGGAGCCATGTCGGTCTCACTAATGCTTTTTATCTGAAAATCGTACAACCGTTTCGCTTACAAGTACATTGTATGTATAAGATTAAAATGAAGCAAAA
Organism: Eumaeus atala; assembly: GCA_017140195.1. NCBI lineage: Eukaryota > Metazoa > Arthropoda > Insecta > Lepidoptera > Lycaenidae > Eumaeus > Eumaeus atala. Next base: position 120,683 of record JAFELO010001279.1, on the reverse strand, counting down.
AATATCTAAATAAATAATTTATATTTAAATAACATGTAAGGAAAATATTTCAAATGATTAAAAATATTTACGGAATACCATTCCAACATAAAGTATTTTTTGACCGATTTACAAACAATTTAGAACAATTCTTTAATCTGGTGTAATAAGCATTATCTTATTCTTAGATTTTTCAATTAAACATAACTTGCAAAGCTAGTTCTGAAAAAGAGCGGACAATTCTGGCAACTGAAGGACTGACTGAAACTACATTTGACATGCGATACGACTTGTTTTGTAAACAGTTGTGCGGTTCAGCACGCAAATTCATAACAAAAATTTAAAAAGTGAAATTAAATTACTAACAGTAGTTATTAGTGGTTTCGTATAACATTTTCTTATGTATCGACAAGTACGCCGCTATCTCATAAAATCTAATTGTAATTATCGTGGAGAACACTATTTACGTAAACTAAAATGAGATGGAATGTAAATCTGTCAAAGAAGCAAAGTTTGTGTATTGCAGACAATATTCCCTCGGTACGGCCTGTACGTGGTGGGGTCGACGATGTCCGGCTTCGGGCTGGAGTCGTCGGACATGGACCTGTGCCTGCACGTGCGTGCGCCGCCGCAGCTGCCGCCGCGCCACCACGCGCTGCTGCACCTGGCGCACGTGCTCAACTACATCAAGGGGCTCGACCCAGGTCAGTGGCACCCGCACGCCGCCCCGTGCTCCCCGCCCGCGTCTGTTCGTATATCGTTATGAATACACTTGCACACAAACAGCCACCACCACCACCACACATCTGCCGCTATGTAATATACCACTAGCGATCAACCCTGACTTTGCCGGTGAATAACAAGCATCGGATTGAAACCTTAACGAAATATACAGTAAAACCTACCTCAGAGATCTATTGACGAAAACCGCATAAAAATCCGTTCAGTTGATTTCGAGGCCGTCGATCACTTAAAATTTTCCAGGGACTAGTTCTTATGACGTTACACTCATTAACTTACACGCACAGACAGCGTTTCAAAACGTGTATAAATCTTTACACGTACAACGTACATATGTCAAATTAAGTACTGTAATAACAAGTCATACGGGCAAAATTGCGCAGAGCAGAAAATATATCTTTATCAAGGACTCTTTGAAATGGAACTGAACTGTAAGTCGTGTATCTTGTATTTTTGTAAACGAACGCTAACACTGTACATCCTCTGACTGTTACCAATGAAGCACAAGCATAGTTTTGTGAATTGCCCGATACAGAAGCGGAGCTGATCCAGGCCAAGGTGCCGATCCTGAAGTTCCGCGACGCGCGCCACGGCCTGCAGGTGGACCTGAACTGCAACAACGTGGTCGGCATCCGCAACACCAACCTGCTGTACTGCTACTCGCGCAGTGAGTCTCGCGGCACATCAGCCTCAGCCATGGCTTATTGATGGACACCTTGCTCTTACTTATACTACTAGAGGACAAACAAGCAGTCGGAGCCTTTTAATGACTACAGACAATGTAAACGTCCGTACCCTTTCCTCCTCCCTTTCAATGGGCTACCGGAAAATTACAAAACGCACGAAACTCGACTTCAGAGCTTTAGCTGTGAACGAGAGATACCTCAACGCTCATGATGGCCCAATTCAGCTGTAATGCAGCTCAACACTAATTCCTGCTATTCTGATAGCCCACTGTTTGAATACTAAAATCCCTACAGAAGTACAGTAAAGCTAACAACTTAGCCAAACATGACAAATTCGTGAACAGTAGGGGCCACTTTTTAAGCAAAAATTTATTCTGTAGGGGCCAAGCTAAGGAAGCAGATTAAAAATACTTGCAGATATTACAGCAATGCGGTCTAGTTATGGTTAATTCGTAAGTAGTGATCTTATGTGTAATGTTTGTGTCTTATTTTAGTGGACTGGCGCGTGCGGCCGCTAGTAGCCATCACTAAGCTGTGGGCGCGAGCGCACGCCATCAATGATGCGCGCCGCCGCACGCTGTCTTCGTACGCGCTCACGCTTATGGTCATACACTACCTGCAGTGTGAGTACATCATACACTATCCGCACTACATCATACACTACTGACAGTACATCATACACCACTGACGGCACATCATACACTACTGACAGTACATCATGCACTTCCTGCAGTATATTATACACTACCTGCAGTACATCATAAATTATTCGCAGTACATCATACACTACCTGCAGTACATCATAAACTATTCGCAGTACATCATACACTACCTGCAGTACATCATAAACTATTCGCAGTACATCATACACTACCTGCAGTACATCATAAACTATACGCAGTACATCATACACTACCTGCAATACATCATAAACTATTCGCAGTACATCATACACTACCTGCAGTACATCATAAACTATTCGCAGTGCATTATACACTACCTGCAGTACATCATAAACTATTCCCAGTACATCATACACTACCTGCAGTACATCATAAACTATTCGCAGTACATCATACACTACCTGCAGTACATCATACACTACCTGCAGTACATCATAAACTATTCGCAGTACATTATACACTACCTGCAGTACATCGTAAACTATTCGCAGCACATTATACACTACCTGCAGTACATCATAAACTATTCGCAGTACACCATACACTACTTACAGTACATCATACGAGGGGTGATTCATAAGTAGTCGAAAAGACAAAGAAAAACTTAAATAATCTATTTAAAACAATTTTATTTTTCAACAAATTTTCCTTCTACCTCGATGCATTTAGTCTAGCGCTTCACCAGTTTGATAAAATGTTTTCTCTAACCCCTCAAAATAATCGTCTATGGCGACAATGACTTCATCATTTGGTGAAAATCTTCGACCACCTAACCATTTCTTGATATTCTGGAATAAGTGGAAGTCGCACGAGGCCAGATCTGAGGAATAGGAGGGGGGACGAGGTAACAATTTGAACCGCAATTCATAGAGTTTGGCAACTGCAACCCTTGACGAGAGCACAGGTGGGCTGTAGTGGTGGAATAAAAGTTTCCTTTTGGTTAAATGAGGCCGTTTCTTTTGGGTTTCTTCACAAAATTTTTGCATCAAGGTTGCATAATAATTTATTGTTTTTCCTCTTTGCAAATAATCCACTAAAATAATCCCCCGAGCGTCCCAAAAACATTCGCCATCACTTTGCCGGCTGACACAAACCGTTTTTGGTTCATTCGGCGCAGGTTTTCCGCTTTCTGTCCACTGCTAAGACTGTTCTTTTGTTTCAGGAGTGTAATGATGTATCCATGTTTTGTCTCCTGTCACATGACGCCGCAAAAACTTAGTATCACGCTAAAACAGCGCAAAACACTCCGACGAATCATCTATTCGACGTTGCATTTGTTTAACAGTGAGCAAATGCGGCACCCATCGCGCGCAAAGCTTTTTCATTCGCATATGTTGGTGTAAAATGTTAAAAACGCGTTCAGAGAAAATGCGTACCGTCTCTGCTATCTGCCGCAACTTTAGGCGCCTATCATTTAAAATGATTTTTTTGAATCTTTTTATCAAGTCCGGATTCGTGACCTCATTTGGACGGCAAGTCCTTTTGGCGTCTTCGCAGCTCTGTCTCCCACGTTTAAAACCAGTTAACCAGATGTGAATTGTACTCAATCCAGGAGGAGTATTACCTAAAACTGCACTACTTACTGTACATCATACACCACCTGTCAGTACATCATCCTCTACAGCACTACATAATCCTCTACTGCACTACATCATCCTCTACTGCACTACATCATACACTACTGCACTACATCATACACTACTGCACTACATCATCCTCTACTGCACTACATCATACACTACTGCACTACATCATTCTCTACTGCACTACATCATACACTACCTGCAGTACATCATACACTATTCGCAGTTCATCATACACTACCCGCGGTACAACATACACTGCTTACAGTACATCATACACTACTACCTGCAGTAGATCATACACTACCTGCAGCACATTATCACTACCTGCAGCACATTATCACTACCTTCAGTACATTATACGCTACCTACAGTGTTATACACTTCTGTAGTACATCATCCACTACTTGCAGTACATTATTCACTACCTGCGGTAGATCATACTCGAAACTTGTCAATATTTTCTTTACTCGTGTTTATGCGTTTTTTATTGCTCTTAAAATTCGTACTTAAGTCAGAAAGAGCACTATAATGTGTATTTAATGCATAGTCCCCAGAACAAATTATGAGTGAAGATTCTCTGTAATAACATGTGTGTAATGACGCAGGCGGCGCGACGCCGGCGGTGCTGCCGCGCGCGGGCGACGCGCCGGCGGCGGCGCGCCACAATCGCAGCACGCTGGCGGAGTTGTTCCTAGGCCTGTTGCAGTACTACGCTGAATTCCCGTTAGTACACAAAACTACTTTCTATTTGTGCTGGCTATTAGTTATAAAATATTGGGGTTGTCCCAAAAAGCCGATCTCTGCATCATGGTGGTGGTGGTGGTAGCACCAGGCGGCGGTGCTGCGGTTAAGTGCGCACATGCGCTGAACTACCCGATGCTCATACAACTCCTACGAGAAACGAGACACGTGAAACAGATTTTGAGGGGCTCCATTTCACTTAGGAAGTCGATTGCACTTTGGTCGCTATTCGAGTACCTCATTTAGTCCCCACATTGGCTATGTCTACTCGTACCAACTAGAAGTGGATACGTAGTGTCGATTGATATGATGTGTGTAGCAGGATGCTATTAGATTATAAAGTAAAATATAAAATCTTTTACTAAAATCAATTTTTTTTTTCATTCATTAATAAGGTATGTTTTCCTTTCAGTTGGCGACAGTTGGCGGTGTCGGTGCGCGCGCGGCGCGTGCCGCTGTGGGAGGGCCGCGCGCGCGCGCCAGACCCCACGCGCTGGAAGCTGATCTGCGTAGAGGGTACGTAGGTAGTAGGAGCACTACACTCACTACTGCAACACCTCCATGAGCGTCTGTGTAGGTGCCACCTGAAGCCCCACCATGGTTCAAGCCTTGTCGTGGCGGTGGGGCTTAGTAGCCCGGGGTGAGCCCAGGCGAAACCAATCGAAGCGAGGGGATCTTTGCACCCTTCTTATAAGAAGAGGGGGCTTAAAGATCGGGAGGAGGAATCGCTCTCGATACCCCTCTTATAAGAAGAGGGGACCTAAGACCAATAGGAGTTGGCGCTTTTGCGCATGGGGCAAGGGGCGAGGATGGGACCCTCGCCCCATTGCACCGTCCCAAAGTCGGTGGGGTTGTCTTGCAGTTCGGGGCAACCCCATCTGAGGAGTTGGGGTTGGTATTTTAGGAGGCTGACTAGCAGTCGAGGTGCCCTGAAGATCTGTTGTTCCGGGGCACCTCACTAAAGGCGGCTCTGATGACACTCGCGGTGGTTTTTGTGGGTATTCGGCACTATCATGTGCCGCCAGTCCCACACACCACTGGACCCCACCCAGAGCCGGTGAAGTCGTATAAATGCGTTTCCTCACGTCTAAAAAATGTGCTATCTGAACCAGAAAATCCTCCGCCAAATGTTTTGTACTTGATAGGGCTTTGACCCTTAGGTATACCCCCACGCGTTTTCCATTTTCGCCTGTCCATTTACAGAGCCGTTCGACTTGACCAACACCGCGCACTCCGTGTACGACCCCGAGACCTTCGAGACCATTGTCGCTGCCTTCCGCGACAGCCACGCGCGCCTCGCCGCCGGCCTGCGCCTACGAGACGCCTGGCCGCAGCGATGATGCGGGACCCCGCGACGCCCCGCACGGGTCCCCGCCGCGCTCCGGCCCCGCACGAGGGCCCCCCCGTCTACACTCGGTCCGAGAGCCCACCGTGCGCTCGACGTAGCCCCGAGGCTATGTCACTTTCGGTCTAGTCCCTCTGTGCAGACGTGTTATCCCACAGCTGATTTTGGCACCTCGTGACTAACAACATGAGCCTCGTGTCACGAGGCCAGAATAGCAAGTTCTCGAATACAGAACACTGAGTCGGTGTCCTACCAAATTGTGTTCCGAGTGACTTCAGTGACAGTCCGCTGCTCTGTGAGCGAGCGCGCTAGTGTGAACAAATTGTGTTGTGACAGTGTTAAATTGCCAGTGTATGTATGAACAATAATGACAGAACTCGTGCCACTATGTGTTAAATTGTAGCGACCGTAAAGATATATTTTTCAGCTGCATAATATGTTGAGGTAGGATACAGTCCCAAATAGCCGTTAGATAATTTATACTACAATAAACCTCACGGGCTGTGATACGCGACTGATTCCACTGTAAATATATCTTAGATGTAGTAACATATGTCCAAACATTTGAAGTGACCTGTAAATGTATATTCGCTAGATACTTGTGTAACTTTATATACCCACGAGGACAGCCCACTCGCACCGATAACTAGGAGAGGTTGGTAATTGTTGCTTTAATCGCATCTAAAGTAAATTATAGATGTGGCTAGGCACATTTACGGGTACAATGATGTCTAGTCGTTTGGTACACCTGCTGTAGGTTAACTTTGTTGATATGGCATCTCCAATGAAAAGCGGTCTCATATATTGTTGTGTTGTTGATTAATGTTTTATGATTTTATTGTTAAAGCACCAGACACTATGTGAATAATATGTTTGAAAGTCATAGTGTCACACTGTTGCTACATATATATATTTATATGTATATATGTATACACATATTATATACCACTAATAACGCCTTGTAGGGAGAGCCTCGCGGGTTTAATGACTTGTGAGCCAAATCAAAAATAAAAAAAGACATACTACATGTTTGTGTGAGGCCTGGCTCGATGTAGATATTTAAAATTTTGAGATATTTTTAATAAGATTTAGTCGAGCTTCTAAACTCGTAGGAAAGTCATGAACCAACATTGAACTCCTACAATCACATCCTCATAGTTTTTAACATGTATTTATTTTATATTTGTAAGTTATTTAATTTGAATGTACATACTTAGGATGATGGGAAAGATATTGGAATGTTCTATTGTCATATTGTATATGTAAATAGTGTTTTGTCATATAGAGGAACAACAAAAAAATTGTATTATGTGTTACTTGTGTAAGCTCCACCGTGCAGTGGTGTCTTGTTTGTTGGGCTAATCTTCAGCGGGTTTTATTGTTAGTGTAACCGGGCTGATACGTTATGAGCACAGCTGAATCAAAATTATTGTGATACACAGCGACACACGATGGGATGGACACAGGTGGTTCCTGATGAACCTGCCAGTATAAACATGGATATTGTTTAAACTTACGTAGACTGCCATTTGCCAATTCACTCTATTCTTGGGGGGGAAACCAAACCAAAGGTTATTTGTAAATATATATAACAATGATACTTATTAAAAAAAAATTGTGAAACCATTCATGTAACTGTCTTCTGTAAAGATAACATTCCATATGGCTTTTTTTCACTTTTATGACTAAATATTCAATGAAAATTAAATGACATTGATAGTAAGGTGAATTAAAGAAATATGCTTCATGCCAGATAATGTAATATTTTATTAACCTAGTAGAGAACCATATGTACCTATACTATTGTAACATAACAGCATCATCATAAATGGTTTGATAAAGAACTTTTTATAGCTGTCGGAACTGAATAAAGAGAAGTTTGCCACAACTGGAGTGACTTGGCATGAGACGGTCGCTACGCGCAGACGTTACGTCGGCAGCTTCACTGCGTCAGATGTGATGTGAGAACTGATATACAAACTTCCAAAGATATTGGTGCTAAAATTATGTTGCCTTTAGCTTCATTCATTGTCTAATATTTATATTGAAGTAAGTCAACGTATGGAGCATATCTTAAACATTAGCATGTACGTGTTAACAATCACTGTACGTGCACGTTACTCCGAGTGTTTATGAATTGTGTTTATTCAAATAGTAAAATTACTAGGAATATATTTTATTTTTCGGAACTTTACCTGATTATGAAGTAATTCATTAAACATTTTTTATTTTGTACACTTAATATTTTGTTATAGCTTTTTATCCAAAAACTAGGTAGTAGCCCACAAATGATTTATTTACCATTGCATGATACGGGAGCGCCTTGCTATGTTACTGTTGTCAGTAAGTTTTATATGATTTGCACGAGCGAGCGAGCTCCAATGTTGAAAGTACAATTGATTATATATAAATGAGTAACATGTAAGAAAACTGTTAAAAGTCTCCACAAATGTTTAAATGAAAATATATTAAAAAAAATTATAAAATTAAAAAACAAAAAAAAAAATAAAAAAAAAATAATTCAAAAAAATATATATTTACAAAAAATCAAAAAAATTTCAACTTTGACTTGTATGAGAGACATTGCATGTATCTCTGATTACTGCTTGCTAACTGGCCACAGACTGAAATTTATTTATAAGTTAATGTTAAATCTCCTTAAAAATGATTGTTAAAAATCTTTAATTGTGACAATTGTAATAACATTAAGGCTTCGTTCACATGTGATGAACTGCTTACATATCAAATTGCCATGAATATTCCACCGTTTGAGTTCTGGAATCTGTCTATTGTCGGCAATGTTCAGATGTATAGACTCAGTTCGTGCATGTTCTATACACTCAATCAGCGTTGAACATAATGATTGAGACAGTCATCCTAACTAATAAATTTGGTGCTATACACTACACAAGCTGTTCATGATATATTTGAGCCTCCCATTTTCTGTAAAGTTCATAGCAAGTCATTAGTCTCGTGTAAACCCAGACTCACCAAACTTTGTACTTCTTTACCTAACAACTATGTTGTAACATTTTGTGGCCTTTACAAAAAAAATAAATTCGATTTGCACCACTGGTCGTTACGGCTTCAGAAATAGTTCCTTTATCACGAAGCTCCACTCTAGCACCTGCGATTCTTTTGCATCAGAGAGGAATTAAAAGCGTCGTCACTGCCAGGCTGGTAATAGTTTCAGGAATGGCAGTTTCTCCACCACTTCTTGGTTTTCTTTTTCGAAAATCTGCAAAAATTGTCAAAAAATGTTTGTCGTTTAAGAATAAAATGCGGTATCGATTCTAATTTATGAACACGGTGGACTGATCAAATGTTACATTTTATATTAATATATATTTATTCATTGACTTTTGTTTCCCTTTTTAAATTATATACTTTTTCGAATTTATCCCGTTAAGTGCATTTTAATTTTTTAAACCGCAAACACATACCGAAATTATTGTAAAATATTCTGTAATATTAAAACAAATATATACACAAACTGCCAAATTATTTGTTTCATTTACTTCCTGTAGTTATTTAACATGCACATCATCATCATTACCAGTCCACTACTGGACGTAGGCCTCTCTCAATGAACGCCAAGACGACCGATCTCCTGCTACTCGCAACCATCCCGGACCGGCTACTGCACGGAGATCATATTCCCACCTGGTGAACGGTCGACCAACACTTCGTTTCCCTAAACGCGGCCTCCACTCCAGAACCTTATCGGGACATCTGCGACCTGTTCTCCTGAGTGTGACCAGCTCATTGTGACTTCAGTGAGCTCATTCGTCGCGTGATATCGGATACTTTAGTTCTTTGCCTTATAACTTCGTTACGAATACTGTCGGACAGAGAAACAACCAACATAGCACGTTTAATAGCCCGTTGAGCTACCGCAAAATTGTAGACCAGTCCAAAAGTAAGAGGCCATATTTCGGCCCCGTGGGTCATCACTGGGAGAACGCATTCTTTGAAGACTTCGTCTTCAAACTATGTACTATAGGTGACGTGAGGATGTGACGAAGCTTCCGGAATGCTGCCAAACCCAACAGAATCTTTCTGTCCGCTTCCCTCTCGAAGTACTCGTACTCGTCTACGTCTTCCAGAATAGCACCATCGACGTAGACCGGCCAAGGGAGAACGTGTCCGATGAACATGACCTATGTCTTGTACAAGTTTATCCTAAGGCCAGTACACCGGAAGGATTCATTTAGGCTGTGCAACACTGGAGAGCTTGCAGCTCCTGCAAGCTCTCCAGTGTAAGGTCTTAGAGACGTTCTCCAAGCATTAGTGAACAGTTTCGGGAAAATAACATTCGCTGTCGCACCCCTCGATGCAATTCGATTGACCTTGTTTATCCCGAAGTCAGAAGGGACATAAAAGTAGCGTCATACAATGCTATCAGTACTTCGACGGATCGCCAATGGACTTGACATAGTTGTCAAGCTTCCAGAACAGGCCAGGTTTCGACAGAGTCAAAAGCTTTTACATAGTCCACAAAGGCAAGGCACAGCGGCTGATTGTACTCATGTGTTTTTGTACAACTTGCCTCATGGTGAAAATGTGATCAATGGTGCTAAATCTTCTGCGAAACCCAGCCTGCTGGAATTCGCCAAGCTTAGTCGGCCCCACCGCCACGACAAGGCTTGAACCTTGTGATCCCCACCAATGTCCTGATCCCCACCAAATCGAACGCCTGGGGTGAATCGAGACACATGGCGAAGCGAATTGAACCGAGAAGCGGGCTGCACTTTGTACCCCTCTTATAAGATGGTACAAGAGCAAAAGGAGGCGGCGCTTTTGCGCACGAGGCAAGGATGAGAACCTCACCCCATTGCACTGTCTCAAAGTTGGTGGCATTGTCCTCTGGTTCGAGACAACTCCATCTGAGGAGGTGGCGTCGGTCCCTTAGGAGTCTGACGAGCCGTCGAGGTGCCCTTAACATTTGTTGTTCCGGGGCCCTTCACCAAAGGCGGTACTGATGGCATTCGCGGTGGTTTTTGTGGGTATTCGGCACTATAATGTGCCGCGAACCCCACAGACCACTGGACCCCATCCAGGGCCACTTAATGCGTTTCCCCGTGTCGAGAAAAAAAGGTACCTTGATATAGTAGTCCTTTGTGCTTTTAGAAACAGACCCTGAGGAAGTCTATTTAACACTTTTGAGTATCAAATCAGATAGTGCCTACGAGTGGGATAATGTAAGTACAATTTTTTTAAAGCATGCTCGTGAATTACTAGTGCCTATACTCACCGATCTGGCAAATATGTGTTTCTGACATGGAGTGTTTCCACCAGCACTGAAGCAAGGAATTGTAACCCATCGGGGGTACAAAAGTGGTGACAGAGAAGACGTGTCCAACTATCGACCTATCTCTGTACTGACAGCCATCTCGAAGGTTCTTGAAAACTCATTAATAAAAAACTTATTGATTATCTCCAGAAGTCCAAGCACCTTTCCGACTTTCAGTATGGCATTTGGCAGGGTGTATGTACTAAGAACGCTGTAGCTTCACTTACAACGTACATGGTAAATGAAGCCGACGTCACGGTTTCTGTCTCCATTCTTGTACGCAGATTACAGGACTTAGGCATCACCACTACTCGCACTTTTACCTTACTATCGGGAACGTGAACAGGCGGTTAAAATAGGTCAATATATCAGTCGTCGATCCAAGTGAAATACAGTGTCCCTTAGGGAAGTGTCCTGGGCCCGACCTTAATTCTAATCTACATAAATAGTTTGTGTAACATGTCTATTAACCAAGGAAAGGTATACTCCTATGCAATGAACACAGTTGTGGTTTTTACTGGAGTAACGTGTGAATCAGTGCGTCAATCTACAGAGTTAGGACTTGAAAAAATAGCTAGCTTGTTCGGAAGCAACTTATTAACGCTTAATGTTAACTAAACTAATTACATCTACTCCACTAAATACAATAGCACTCAACCTGCTGCGGATCTTGAAATAAAGATACACAATTGTAACATAGGAAGAGACTGCTCATGTAATATAATTGACAAAGTCTAACACATTAAATACTTAGGTGTGACCTAAGGTTGTCTTGGCATGAGCACCTAGAACTTATGATGACTAAGATGCGAAAGTAACATCGATATTTAAACCAAAGACACGTCACTGATAAACTATTTTAAACAGATATACTCAGCGCTGGCGGGTTCAATTTTAACATACTGTATCCCTGTCTGGGGTGGGGGGAGCCACAAAAACAAAGTTCCTCGAGCTCGAGAGGGTTCAAAGTGCTTTACTTAAAAAGTCATATGGTTCATTTAGATTTTCCACCACTCAGCTTTATTCTCCCTGTGGTCTCCTTTCTGCTAGGCAATTGTATATTCTAAATTCGGTACTGAGAATACATCAGTCCCTAAAATATGACCCTGGCAAACTTTCTAGGAGGCGCAAGAATACCGTTGCTGCAGTAGAATTATTTAGGACATTTTTATTATTAGGACTTTTGCACGTCCGGTGCTAGTCTGCTAAATTGTACAATAAAATGAATAATATACTAAATATATATGATAAGTCTAAGCACGAATGTACACACACTGATCCTTCTTTTCATTTACTTTCTTTTAACATAAAAAAGTATATATAGTATAGTATACAAAACCACATGAATTCATTTGTTATCAAAATTACGTGTTATAAATAATTATAAGTAGTATGGAAGAGCGGGAACTCCCAACACAAGTGCTTCTACACTTAAAAGGAGCGCCCAATAATTCATCATCACTTGTAACATAAAAGAAAATGAAGAGATATCATTATTATTATATACCTAACAATCGGGGGCGGCGGTCCCCGTTGCGTCAGCACGTTAGCGCATTGTACCAGAGTGCCGACTGCCGATGAAATTGGCGTTTTTCGTACTGGCCATTTTAATCACAATTCACACAATTTCCTTTTTTGTGAGAAATTCCAAATTCAAATTTGTGCTATTTACTCATGTACTTGTGTTTCCATGACCGCCATTCATTTGTTTTTTCTTCTGTTTGCATCACTAATTTTACATGGATAACTGAAAATATCGCATTATTTACGAGTACAGTTCCGTCGTGGCACTAGTGCTGCGGAAACGACTCGGAGGGTGAATGATGTGTATGGCGGTCGTGTTGCGAAAGAAAACACAGTTCGTTTTGGCTTCCAATATGTTTCTATTGTCAGCAATTGCAAACCATGATGGAAAAGCTAGCGGCCAAACAACCTAAGCTGGTTAATCGCTTGTCGCCACTGCTGCTTCAAGACAACGCTAGACCACACTCTGCGCAACAGCCGGCTACCAAATTAAAAGGGCTTTAATTGCAAAGTCTAAGACATCGTATGTACTCCCCAGACCTTGCACCAACAATTTCCATTTTTTTTTTCGAAATTTGGATAACTTCTTACAAGGGAGAAAATTCAAATCCGATAGGACTGTCCAAATCGCCTTCAATGATTTTATTGATTCGCGTCTGACTGGTTTCTTAGTAAAGGGATCAATGAACTACCTATGAGATGGCAAAAGTACATAGAAAACAATGGTTCATCATTTGATTAATTAAATATATTATACGGTTTAGACATGAGAGGTGCCAGTCATCACAGCGGTGCCACACAGACTATGCAAAGTAGAAGTGTTTGTACTGTGTCAGTCCGAACATAGGAACTGTAAACAAATCCTGCAACAGAAAGGTTAATTGGCCCATTGGAAGGCTTTTTGGACCGGAAAAGTTTTGGCATCAACATGGATGGGGATACATTCACCGTTGATTCCCTGTCTAATATTATATTCATGGCAGAATCGCTGAAAAACTTAGATCACATTGACGTCTTAAGTCTACGGCGAGTGCAACTAACTCATTACAATAAAACTACTATTACGGATTTTATGGCGGTTTATTTAGCAACCAGTTGGGTTAGTTAAACAATTACATAAACCGCGATAAAATCCGTACAAAATAGTTTAATTGTAACACTTAGAGCCTGATGCTCGGAGGGCTCAATATTTTCCCCGACAGTAAGTCTTGAAGTGAATGATGACAAAGTCATGTCTAATGTTCATGCATCACACACACCCATAGATCAGTATTAAATTATCTAAGCCTATAAGCACTTTACGTGGGAACTCCCTTTTTGAAGGTGTTGTTCAGTAATACGCGCACCTGGGCCACACGGTCCAGCCAGGAACATCGAACTTAAAGAACGAGGTAGAATCAGCTCGGTCGAGGAGCTAAATTTTTTTCTGTCCAAAATACTACATATTTGAAGTGGAACAGTTCGAGCGGCGGTTAGTTGCTTCGTACAGAGCCTGTCCTAGTTACGTATGTTCTTGTGGCTCAAGCAATACGGGCGTTGTTTCATTGGCCAGATACGATCCCGTCAGATGTACATTCTGTCCTAATAATTTCCAAAAATAACAAAACACTCAATTATTATATATATTTTTTATTGACATTTGTTTAAAAGTACTTTTTTATCATAATACAAAACAATATTGTCGCTTATTTGGAAAACAAGACAGAAACATACAATTACAGAGGACTTATCATTTGATTAATTTTGTGTAACTATCTATGTGTGTATTATAAAGATTACCAAACTAATCTAACAAATAAAGTTACATCACACCGATAGTTAGTTAATTTAGACTTAACATGTCAGGACAATCATAAACCTCGTGTCATATAACTTATACACAAAGCTAGTGAATATGTAGTATTCTAACGAATACGCCGAACGAGGAACATCTCTAAGTCCAAATAGTGTTACCTCTAGGTGTATCCTAATAAATATTAAAAAATCTTATGTCGAATCCGACTTCAACTCGCTACGTTGAAATCCCATGACTTTCCATATATTAAAATAATTACAAAGTACAGTACTAAGCTACTTATCGTTACAGTACAAGCTACACTAAACCTGGACTATTTAACATTATGTAGTTTTGGACAGATCGCTTCACACCACCACAGAAATAATAATTTGATAAATAAACGTTATGTAACCACTGTACTCCAAAGTACTAAGAGATGATAACATTTGTACGAGTTCCTCGCGATCGCAATTATTCCTGTAGCCGACTAAGTCAAATTGTATAGAACATATCTTCATAGTTCTACACAAAATGTATTCTTGTCACTTATTAAAATATAGTGCCAAGTCACCTCCGTACAGAAGAGTAAATAAAATAATAATACACTATGTAATCACGTCCACACGAACACTCAGCGGAGCGCTCTACTTCTTAACCGGGGTGCTGTTCTCCGTGGCGTCGGCCTTTTCCTCCGTCTTCACCATTTTGCCTTCACCTGAAAACATAATATTCTCGCTATAAAATAACATTCAACATCAACGAACACAAGGCAAACGATAAACCAAGCAATTATACAGGGTGTCTGGTAGTGGGTTGCAAAGTCTCAACGAGGTGATAGCCTAGGTCATTTAGATCATTTTGGCCCAACATGTCTTAGGGCAAAGTATAGTTTTTTTTTTGATAAATTTTAAGATCTTTTTCAAGAAACTCCAAAATTAGACAGTTAAGTGGTGCTGGTACTTTTGTAACAGTAAATAGCATGTTTTATGTTTGAATCTGCTGTAGGTTATGTCTACCCTATCTTATTAAATAATTTTCAAGTGTCTATACCTTCAGAAGAAAAAAATAGAGGCATTTGAAGTTTGTTTTTAAATTGGAATGATGTAGTTTTTCAAAGAAATTAAAAAAACTTGTCTTGGGCGTTCAAATCATTTTAAAAACATGCTTGACTATTCCACTTTTATTTAAGGTATCATTCATGCAAGTAGACATCATATCTTCGGAGATAGGCTACTTAAACCACACAAAGGTAGAAAAACATAAATTTTTAGAAAAAACAAAAAAGCAACGATTTTAGTTACATTATTTACTTTTCAAGTATAGTTTTTAAGAGTGTACTCATCAATAAAACCGCCTGCACCACTAAACAAGAGCAAAGGGCTTCGCACAAAGGCAGGCGGCGGCGGACGAGTGAAACAAAAAGAAAGAAATAAAACTCATCAGTGACATGATAAGCTAGTCAAGTAAATAATAATAGCTTATTATTTCTTTAGTCCAGTTCCAACCACTGTTGATATATAGTCATTTTTATAAAGCACCATCTGTCGTTTTAAGTTTACCGTGTTAACCCTTAAATGGACAATGTTGTTTTTAAACAGCGTCACAGATAAAATTGACCTTCTGAACGAATTTTATACTTTTTTTTAATGTTGGCACTATCCAATATTTTTATGTATTGAAAATAAGTTAATGTCAAATCTCAGTTTGAAGAAAACTTTTTAGTGGCGCGAAATTAAATTTTGTAGCTGTGTTTGGACTTTGATAAAATATAATGTACGTATATAACATATTTTTATTTGCTTGATTATATCTTCAATTACATGTTCATGTTGTAAAACATTGAAAAACAATTGATGCTACTGTCGAATTAGGTGAAATCTGGTATGTTGTAGGAGAACTACAATGCGCATTGCCTGCTAAATAAAAGCATGTTTGGTGAAGGATTTTTATTTTGCTTTTCAGCATGCCGCGATCACCAGAAAGCGAAATTAAAAAATATTTAGAAACTCTTGAAGATTCAGAATATGGCTTAGACGGGTCAGACTCCGTAGTAGAGGATGATCAAACGGCTCGAGATGTTCTTCGAGAACTTGAAAATAGTGATGAAGGTGAGAATGCCCAGTCTGATGAAGTGGATGCTGATCCTACTCTCGTAATAGACAACGATGAAAATATGCCAGACCCTCCTATTTTGGAAGCCGAAAAAGCAGCACCCCAGAGTAGGTCACATGGGATTTCTAAATGACCTCTGGTTTGACGAAAACGGAATCTTGTTACTGCTCAAGACAGCCTTATTTTGAGGGGAGAAACTCAGATAACGCAATCATTGATCTCTTGTAACACGCAGTTTGATTTTTTTTCTTTTTTTTACATCCGATCTAAAAAAGGAAATTGTAGAACAAGTAAGTAAGCAGCCCAGAAACAAATCTCCATACCTGAGATTATAAATGAAAATATCGTAAATAAATTCCTAGGCATTCTGACTTACATCTCAGTTATAAAATTTCCAAACACCAGGGCTTACTGGAGTGAAAAATTTGGTTATGATCACATAAAAATATTATGCCGTTAAAAAAATTGAAAACATTTTTTTCTTCTGAAGGTTCTGAAGGACACTTGATAACAATTTAACAAGATAGGGCAGACATAACCTAAAGCTGACTAAAACATAAAACATGCTATTTACTGTCACAAAAGTACCATCACTACTTAACTGTCTAGTTTTGGAGTTTCTTGAAAAAAATCTTAAAAAATTATTTAAAAAAAAACTATCATACTTTGCTCTAAGACATGTTGGGCTCAAAATGATCTAAATGACCTATCATCTCGTTGAGACTTTGCAACCAAACACCCTGTATCTCTGCTACATAAATATTTTATGAAAAATTATATCTGTCATCTTCGACTGTAGGGCTTAATGCTTTCTGTGTTGAAGAAATGTCACTCTTTTTCCCTATTGCGATGGCGAGGATGGATATATTTGGATGGCTGACGCTATCTGGTTCGTCAATCTTAATTAAATAGTTATTCCTGTACCGCCGGGAACGTATATTATAAAAGGCTGAATAAACATATTATAAAAGGCCGAGTTCATGACGCCATTTTTCATATTCTTTCGAAATGTGTGCATTTTGATAGTAGTATTTACATGATCTATGTGGTATTAATTTGATGGATCGTATCAATAATATTTTAGTTTGAATAGTACCACGTGTGAAAATTCTGTTTAATTTTAACAGAGTTTATATCTAGTTACAGAGTTATATAAAATTATATATATAAAGGACCATCCAGGTCCGTCCAGGCAGCTGGGAGTCTCGGACAACTGCCCACATAAGACTTCATACCCTCACTTTTTACTAACCCTAATTAAAAGCAGTATGGATTCCTTGGTTTGTTTCTAATACTATTTCGAGTTTCTTCATTATTATGAATGTGGAGGGATAATGATTCAATAAATGTATTTTCAAAGACTTTAATTACTCTTTGAAAATAGATTTAAGCTTTAACCAAACCCTTTACCCAATATTCTTGTTGATTCCTTTCACAGAATTATAAATTAAATTAAAAAATATAGACTCCTGTTACCGTTGACCTTTTTTTTGGTGAACTGCTTCATGGCAATGTTCAACCGCGGACGTGAGATTCCGTGTTCGAATCACGGGTCAGACCATACAAAGAGTACTATTAGGATTTTTCAAATTGTAACAGCTGTCCGGAGTTAGGAAGTCGGCGGTGTTACACCCCCGTGCCTCGGAGAGCGCGTTAAGCCGTCGGTCCTGCGCCTGATTTCTCTCCGGGCGTGTCGGATTGTCGTCCCACCGGAATAGGAGAATGAACCAATAGAGAGTGCACTTGTGTCTACGCAAACACTTGAGCTCTATAATATGTCCCGCCCAGATGGCTCTCTCAATTTAGATAGCTATTAGCTAGGATGACATTATTATGTTACCGTTGGGCGCGTCGCCCTCGGGGTCGGCGGTGGAGCGCCTGCGCTTGCGTGGGAACTTCCACGCGCCGCCGCCCGCGTGCTTCAGCTTCGGCAGCGGCTCCATGTCCAGTACCTGAAATGTGGCAAAACGGGCATCTCACATGAACAGACAATATGAACTGTTAACAGTAAGAATGGATTCATAGATGTCCTTATTTGTAATAGGGAGTTTCTTCGATCTGTTGGCAAGCATCTGCCTACAAATAAGATCTTTGATTCAATTCTCATGAAAGGACAAAGGGAATATATTAGCAAGTCGTCGTGTTACAACCTCATGTCTCGAGAGCTTATAAAGCCGTCACGCCGCTCTTGCGACGGGTTCACTTACCTTGTGTATTACATTATATACTGCGGCGTCTCTGTCTCTGTAGGGCCTGGATCTCTTCTAGGCACATTGCATGATCGCTCTTCTCTTACTTTAAGAACTTTGCGACTCGATGACGATGCATTTTAATGCATGCAACTAGAACACAGTATAAAATACAAATGTTGAGTTACCTTGTATATTTGTCTAAATGCAATCTGTCTAAGGAATTGTTGGGCGGATGCTGTGAGATCTTCGCGCTTCTGCGGCGGAAGGTTCCCTAGTGCATCCTGGAACAAACATCACATTATAACTGTACATCCCAGAACTTCATCTGCAACACAGAGCAAGGGAATTAGCAGTTCACTACCTATCCGCGTTACGTACTTTTGGGTTTGATAATTTATACAAATATACTCTAAGTCATGCTCACAAGACACGTAAAAAGCGCAAAATACTTTGTGGTATCAAGTAATTTTCCTTTCGTTATTGTATACAATACAATATTATGCGTACAACAATACTTTTACGCGATCACTTTTTTTATCAGGTATTGTATCAAATAAATAAAAACAACTTATGTTTGTAGCTATAGTAAGAGGTATTGCCTCTCGATCACGTGATATCGGCGTGAAGTGACACCTTCGGTGTCGCGTCGTGTCGCATCGGCATAGAAATTATACGGATGTTAATGGTCGTCGGTAGTCGTAAAACGGCTCGGATTGATCGATAACAATGTTATACGATAAAAAAGTATATAAATACCACCCTATTTTTTATGACAATAATGTTAAAAAGAAGATTCTATACACTTTGTGTGAAGTTGTCCACAGACAAAGAATTAGTTCAGATACCCACTAAAGTAATTATGTAAAAGTGGTTGCGAGCATTAATATACCCTAATGAAAGCACCTGATATGTGAAGTACTGATACTTTTTTTATGCAACTGATGAGTTGAGTATGGATATTTTCAATCCTACAAGCATCATACTTACCTAGCAGACTAACTAACTCTCACATGAGTGACAACACAACACCTGAAACAGCAGTCTCCACATGCTCCTCATTAGTGCCACACTAACGGATCCCTCACCACAAGTTCCTTCTCGCAAGGGTCCCTGAGGCCGGGCCCGTGCTCCAGCAACAAGCCTCCCGCCACCCCCTCCATGACGCGGCGCAGCGCCTCTCCTGGCGACAGCGCGCCGCCCGCCGACTGCATAACTCCAGACACCAGCAACTCCATCGCCTGTTGATGATATTTTTGGTCGATCAAAAGACATGAGCACCATGACATAAATAGTTACATGGCTATAAATACAGCCTTTGTCACACTTATTACTTATTAGGTCCATATATATATATGAATTTCTATTTCCTCATGTATTTGTTTCGATGACCGCCATTCATTTGTTTTTTTTCTTAAATATCGCATTATTTACGGGTACGAGTTGCGCCGTGGCACTAGTGCAGCGGAAACAACTCGAAGGGTGAATTATGTGTATAGCAGTCGTGTTGCAAAAAAACACAGTTCGTTTTTGTTTCCAGCGTTTTCGCTCTGGAAATTTCGACCTGCTGAACAAGCCCCGGGCCAAGGACGACCTGAGACTCAAGTCGACAATGAAGAGTTGAAGGCTATTGTGGAAGCGGATCATTCGCGAACCACGTCCGAGTTAGCTGCAGGCTGCGATGTTAGTGATAAAATTGTTTCAATTCACTTGAAGCAAATTGGAAAGATTAAAGCTTGAAAGGTGGGTTTGGACCTCTCGTATTGTCTGACGCAAATCGGCAAACGCGCGCCTAATGTAACGCAGCAGACATTACTAAACCGGCATAATAGTGAAGGTATTTTAAACCAAATCATTACCTGTGATGAAAAATGGATTCTCTACGATAATGGGAAACGCTTAGCGCAGTGGTTGGATCCTGGCCAGCCGGCCAAATCCTGCCCCAAATGAAAATTAGCCCCAAAAAGTAACTTGAAAGCGTTTGGTGGACTAGTGCCACTACAGTTATCTCAAATCTGGTCAGCAATTGCAAACTATGATGGAAAAGCTAGCAGTTAACAACCTAAGGCTGGTCAATCGCTCCACGCCACTGCTGTTTCGCAATAATGCTAGACCACACACTGCGCAACAGTACCAAATTAAACTCTCACTTTTTACCAACTTTAATTAAAAACCAAATTAGAAGAGCTTCAATGGGAAAGCCTAAGACATCCTCCGGACTCCCCGGACCTTGCTCCAACAGATTAACATTTTTCAAGGGGAAAAATTCAACTTCGATGGGGCAGTCCAAAGCGCCTTTTAAGATTTTATTGATTCCCGTCCGACTGGTTTTTTTTAGTAAAGGGATCTATGAACTACCAATGAGATGGCAAAAGTGCATAGAAAACAATGGGTCATAAATTGATTAATTTAATATATTATATTAAAAAATATTCGACTTTACGTTCCTCCCATACAAAACGCAATTTCATATGTAAGGGCCTAATATTATAATACAAACCACCAAACATTTTTATGGACTGCATACTTATAGACTTGAGTGTCAAAAATGATAGCCGATGCCCAATTAAGCTACATAAATCAATTAGTGGCGCGAGATCTAAAATTACCTATTTAAACATATTATGAGTAATAATTAGTTGTTGTATTTTTATTATATTAAGTCCTTCATGTCTCTCATTGTTGGACAAAGGCCTCCCCCATTTTTTTCCACTTTTATATGGTAATATGTAGTAATCTCATATCGTACACGTACGATCGTCTCTTCTGTCAGCTAGTTACATAACAAGTACCATTCATTCAAAAACTATAGATGTGACCTGACAAATTAGACCACATTTACGGAAGATCCTGGCGATCGAACGGTATTTTATAATTTAAACACGACTTGCTTGATTATCTTAGTTTTAAATATAAAACATCTTACGTAGGGGTTGAGCGGTGTCCAGTTGGGGATGCGGCGACACAGGTCCCGCATTATTCTTATGATGATTACGCAGGACTGCAGGCTGGCCGCCCTAGCCTGCACACAAAAAACCGTTAGCGCCCTACCGGGGGCGGCCCTCCCGGGTATACACGCTTGTATACACTACCTGGCACTTGTAGCCACATGTTCACGGGAGTGGAAACTTCATTTCAATAATTCATTATTGTAAAAAGCAAAAAATTACCTACTTAAGTGAAAAAAAATCTAAATCAAATATTAAACATGTGACTAATAAATAAAAGTGCGCACTCACTCTACACTACGAGGTTAGTAGTTCACAGGATTGTGGTGATTATTATTACAACAAAATTTTGTTTATTCTTTTTATCTCATACGTACATTTTATCATCATGGAAATCGCAAAAATGCCTCTTACAGTCACCAACACTTGCTCTGTTTGTAAACAAATTTAATGTAACAAGTGAAATCGTTCTTACACAAGATATAAACTTTCCATTTGATTGGTGCAAGTGTTGATTCTCAATACTTTTAAGAATGAACAAAAATTTAAATTTTCCTCTTTAACGCAAATTGCAAATAAATTAGAAAAGAATAACAGGTCAGATCGAGTGCGCACGGGTTTACAAATGGCGAATGTACCTGGAACCACTTGGCGTGCCGAAGGGCTGCCAACGCGTCCAAACACTTCTGCCGCGGTAGCACATCCTTGTCGTCTCGCTTTATGTCGCCACCCTCTAGCGACAACAATACAAAGGGTGTTTGACCATCAACAGATCGACAAAAACGGGGCAAACATGGCTACACATCCTAGGGGGGTCCGCACGCAACCCATCGGGGGGGCATTTTACGCCATGGCAATGCCCTCCCGACGTAACGCGTGCGTACGTGCGCCGCTCGAATGGACGCGCGTGCGCATATCAGACGCGCGCGCCTTATACGCGTGTGTGATTTGTACGCCACGGGCGTTAGACGCGAGTCCATCGAACGTCGAAACGGCGTTGCAATATATTCTTTATGTAATGAATTATTTCATTATAGATAAATTAAAAAAAAATGTTTGCTCCGTTTCTGTAGATACATACCACCTGATGATCAAAAATCCTTGTCGCTGCGTACCCTACTCACACCTAAAAATAAGCAGTCAAAACATTTACCGGCATCAGCCGGGTGGTAAGATTGAACAAATTATCTTTAATTTAGAGACAGAATGATTTAAAGCCATTAAGGAAATATATAAACTGGTAAATGTAATGTTCTTCATAATAGATAGTTTGTTCTGTTTGCACGCACACGCACTGCACTTTTCCGTTGATACGTGCACGCACACGCACTGTGGAACCTTCTGTCGGTACGTGCACGCACTTCAGGCTCTAGTGTTACGTGCACGCGCCCTCGCTGCGGTAGTCTGTAGTCGATACATACACGCGCACGCACTATGGGTCATCGTTACGTGCACGTCCATGCACTGCGATGTGTATTCGGTACGTGCATGCACACGCACGCACTGCAGTATTTTCTGTAGGTACGTGCACGCACGTAAGTACGCACTGCTCCTCACCTGCGGGCTCGCGCATTACAGCGGATGTGAGGCTGACCAGCACGCTAACAGACCCGTCCGACACTTGCACAGCACCCTCGGCAGGTTGTAGCTCCACTTTATACTTGGGCTCCTCGCCGGTTCCTTGGATCTGCCGATTTTAGCCAACATTTAAAGTAACAGGAAAGGGAAAATTGTACAACAGAGTTAAGTCAACAATTCTTTAAAATTTAAATACATGATTATTTAACATATTGAGACTTATCACACCAATTTAGCGTAGCCCTATGCTAAATACTGTAAGTGTTACAGGACAACAGACGGAATGTTTAATATGTTTTTATAAATTTAAAAAATTGTATATATGCAAGATTCTTATTACACATATAATACATTGATGAATAATAAATTGATATATAAACTGGATGGGAGTCGAGCCCGGACCTCCTGCTCGAGATGCGCGAATACAACCTATTATGTATAAAGATATATATTTTTGTATGTGTCAAATAGTAGGTATGAAATAGTGATTAACAATTGCATTCCCCAATATTTAACACTAAGTACATTTGAATCAAACATTTTTCGTGTACCTTCATGCGTGCTAGGTGAGCAGGCAAGTCGGCAGCGACGCGCTTGAGTAGCGTGACGGTGGGGCGGTCGTGGCACAGCACAACCAGCCGCACGTCGCGGTCACCCCGCAGCAGCAGACCCTTAGCCAGCAGCCCGACGCGCATGACGCCCTTAAGCGCGCGAGCACCAGCTTCGCCGCAACCAGCCTCGCCCTCCGCGCCGAACGAGAACCTTCAAATGACAACGACATTTTTAAACAAAACGCTACTGGTTAAGTCTTTAGTAAAAATGAAAACGATTGCGTTCTTTGATATAGCTGACATTCGAAGTGCAAAAATATTATAACGCATATTTTTAGAGTGAATATTTTGGAGATATGTATGAGTCTATCCGGGATGTTGCGTCGGCCTCCGTCTCCGTAAATGATGCAGTGGTTGGAAGAGGTTGTATGGGCGATAAGAGGTATGAAAAATGGAAAGGCTACGGGATTAGACCAAGTTACGCCTGAGATAATCAAATATGGTTTGATCAGCTTAGCATCGAAAGTGTATGGAAAAATTATTGAAAGGAGAGCGCAAGGAATATTGTGGGAGTCACAAGAGGGTTTCAGGTTAGGAAGAGGATGTATGGATCAAGTTGTCTCACTCCGCAACATCGTAGAGAAGCATCTGGCTGTGGGCCGGAAGGTTTTCTGCGGTTTTGTGGATTTGGAGAAAGCGTTTGACAGAGTTATGGGATAGATGGGCCTCTGCTGCATGCTTTGCTGTTCATACCGGCAACATATCGCCCTGGTTTGATATCAATGTCGGCGTTAAGCGGGCTTCTGTTGGTCAGCTCGCCAGTTTATCTTATATCTGGATAAGTGTCTCTAGGGATTGACGTCGTTGAATGTGGGAATGAGCATGGGTGATTTTGTGGTGAACTGCCTGCTTTATGCAGACGATGTACTTTTCGGCTCCTCTCCATCTGAGCTACAATCACTAATCACAATTATGAAAGATGACTGTGAAACTATGGGCCTTACACATGAACGTGAAGGAAACTAAAGTTTTAGTATTTGAAAGGAAGTAACGAGAACGGACGTATGAATTATGGTCGATGATGTAGCACTGGAACAAGTAAATGAATTTGTATGTCTTGGTTGTGTTTAGCAGGGATGGAAGGTACACCGCGATGTTGAAAGAAGAGTGTGTGCAGAGAATAAGAGTGGATGGAACGTTAGGGAAATTGTTTAAAAGCACGGTTTTAAGTCAGGGTCCGTCTTGCCCTGCATAATTACGTGCTAGTCCCAACATTACTATATGGAAGTGAGAGTTGGGTATGTCAGAAAAGGCATAGAAGTAGTATTAACGCTTTCGAGATGAGATCGTTGCGAAAAATGTGGCGGTAACCCTTGCCAACCGTGTTCGTATGATGGATGTAAGGTTAACGAAACATATATTCAATGCGAATGTGGAAGGATGTAGGTACCGGGGAAGACCCCGACTAACATACCACGATCAAATTGGTCGGGTACTGTCCGAAGGTGGTCTTCGGAGTTTTCGCAACCGTGTTTATATGAAGATTTACTAAAGTGGAGGCAAGGCAAGTATGTAAGGATCGTGACAAGTGGCGCTTCGTTCTCTCTGCCTACTCCGTTAGGGAACTGGCGTGTGAAGATGTGTTGTGTTGTTGTTGTATTATTCTCATTTTTTAAATTATAAATTCATACTTGAAAGTACACAAATAATCGAGAACTAAAACTATTAAAATAAATAATGGCACAAAATTATTATTAAATTACGATATTAAAGTAATTTCTAAAACGCAAGGTTAATTTTGCGACATTGTCGGCTCATCAAATGTTAAATTTGGGAACAATAAAAATTGATTACAAAAATACAATAAAACTATTTTTGTCTTCTATCGCGGTTTATTTAATTATTTAACTAGCCCGACGTTTCAGAAACTTTACAGCAACCACGATAACGGGTCCTCCCGTGACCATGAGTAACATTCGCGTAAGCTTAAGACATCAAAATACAAGATATTACATTTCATACTATACTGTCGTTCCAGAGCATCAGTGATTGTACATAAACATATTTTCTGCAATATCCTCCTAGCATGTATGATTTGAAATCGTTTTCTACATTGCGGATTCGATATAAAAGATGTGCACAATTTAAATATATTTCCTTGAAAAGCCAACCTTACGTATGTGTAAGTTTTTACAAAGTGCATAATGTAATATAAAAAAATACAAAGTGCAGTTGCACATATGGACGGTTTTGAGATGCTCTCTGTAATACTTGATATTTTTCTAAATCATGGAAGCAACACAATCTAATACAGGCACATAGATCTTTGGTGACACTAGGTAGACATTACATAGTTGTCACAAAAGCAGTAACTGGTGAAACTGGCCCCAAATTCGATTATATTTTAATTAGGTTAAATCACTCTTTTTTTTCCTGAACCTGAACTTTTGCTGTGAAAGCGAAGAGAAGCCCAGTACAGCTTCATCAGATTGCTATGAGTGCATGCCTGGCAACGAGACTAGGTTTGGGGTCGAAAGAGTGACCGACCCCACTCTCTCCCAGTTAAATCACTGTAAACTAATAATTGTTCTAATGAATGCTATATGCGTGACCATACATTGTATTCCTTAAAATGTTTTATTTCTAAAACTCACAACTGGTTGTCCCGGCCGTCCTCCTTGCCTTCTGATTTCTCATCTTTTTTATCCTCCGGTTTCACTGCTGGCTTCGCGACATTAGCCTGTACAAATAGCTAAATATTAGCCCTAGTTCTAATTAAAAAAAAAGATAATATTTCATCATTAGCATTTCATTAGTCGCCTCTGTGGTGTAACGGTACGGTGTCACCTGTTAAGACCGTTAGCCGCGGGGGGATTAAATGTTTCTCAGATTACTATGAGCACGCATTACATTGTCCGGGATTCGTATGTGCCTGTAGTGGCCATAGGCTTGCCACCTGACATGATGGGGTTCAGTACCTTGGCTAATCATGGGTGCTAGTATATCTGCTGGACTTATAGTTGCGAATGCACTAGCACACCTCTACCTCTACCTACCTCTTCGCGGACAGGCGTGAAGGTACTTTCAATATTTCATAAAAATAAAAATTTTGTGTAGTTTTGAAGAAGCATAAATTTGTTATAATGGACATATGTGATGGAGACGTAAACTCCTCGCCTCTTGCGATTAACTTACATTACTACGAGTAAAATAGTTTTTGTTTACCAAAAAGGTACGACAAACTTTTAACAAGTCTACCTTGTATCTTAATAGCAATAGCACCAGATATCAACTGAAAATAGGACCTATGTCTTAAGAGGACTGGTAAAGACTGCTAGTACTTTGGAATGTACTTGGTGTCCTGTACTTTTTTTTTTGTTGACGCGGGGAAACGCATTTACCCGCCTTCTCTCGCCCTGGGTGGGGGGTCCAGTGGTGTGTTGGGCTCGTTGCACATTATAGTGCCGAATACCTGCAAAAACCACCACAAGTGCCATCAGTGCAGCCTTTATTGAGGTGCCTGGAACAACAAACCATCAGGGCAATTCAACGGATAGTCAGCACCTAAGGCACTGACCCCACCTCCACAGATGGTGCTGATCCGCACTACAGGACAAACCCACCAATTTTGGGACAGTACAATGAGGTGAGGTTCCCATCCTTGCCCCCTGCCCTGTGCCCAAAAGCGCCTCCTGCTGTTGCTCTTTTATCCCCCCCCCCTTCTTATAAGAGGGGTGTAAAGAGTATTCACCTTGGTTCCATTGGCTTCGCGTGGGTTCACTCCAGACTACTGAGCCCCCCTGCCACGTCAAGGCGAATTTGGTGCCCTGTCTTTGGACCTATGTCCTGCAGCAGACATCAATAATTAAGGCTTGGTCCACTGGCAATATTGATATGGCCCTAATTAACTAGCAACCCTAATGGATATAACGGATTTATGATCAGTAGAAGGTGTACTTTGCAGCCTGCAATAGGTGCGCTACCTAGGCTTGTCCAGCAGTCGCGTCGAAGTCTGACGTCTAAAGCAAGCAATGTACGAGTATATAAAAGAGGCAGGCGGAGGGCGCTAGTACCTTGGCACGGCCCTGTTCTGCCAGCGCGTCGGAGAGCGACTTGAGCGCGCGCTCGACGTGCGACACGGCGCGCTGTATCTCCTGCAGCTGCGGCTCGGGTGGATAAATGTCGGCGTGCTTGGCGAGTACGTGTCGGTCGTCGGCCGTCTCGGGGCGCCGAGCGTACAGCGGGTGGTGGTGGCGGCCCCAGTACTCCATGCCGCTCTCCCAGTACATGCGCTCCTCCTCCTCCAGACCCTACAAATTATGTTTCTATTATGCTATGATTTTAAAATACCCACGGATATTTTAAAATCATAGCATAGGTGCACACCACAAGACAGTTTGATGACTTGTATTTTATAACAGATTAACATCGCATAGTCGCCTATCTAAGAACACTTAACTTGCGAATAATAATAATCACAACCCATTGCTGGGGCAAAGGCCTCTCTGCTCTATTTCCACGTCTGTGTAGAGCTAGATTACCATGATAATTATAAGATATAAAAATATGTAAGTTATGTACATGCACCCCG
>JAFELO010001279.1:79533-92306 GCA_017140195.1 Eumaeus atala | reverse complement strand
TATATATATTGCAGTTAGGGATGTACATAGAAGATGTGTACATGCGAAAACCTTGTTAGTCATCAGTGGGATAAACCATTAATCAACACATATAAAATAAAAATTCAGCTAGAAGTGTTTACTTTCCTACATAAAATATTTCTTTCAACACTGAATCTACATATTCTTATAAAGATCTATGGTAAAATCATATTATCAGAACCTACCAGAAGACTGACATGACACAGACTGCGTTAACATTAGGTAATAATTATTTTTTTATTCCACAACTGGAAATGTTTTCAGTAGTTTTTAAATAATCATCATCATCAGCCGGACGATGTCCACTGCTGGACCTTCCCCATAGGGCGCCACAGGTCACGCTCACGAGCCATTCGCATCCAATGGATCTCCGCCACGTTAAACAAAGTCGTCAGCCCACCTCGTAGGCTAACTTAATTTATACATATAAATGTACTTTATTTACACACAACTAGTAAGTATTGATGTATTAATATCATTAACATTGAGGCACTGGTTCTGTATTCAGTATTGTCTGTCGTCTCTATGCTTAAATTTTTTGACTTGGAACATTACATGAATTTAACATACTTCATGCATACGACGCCGCGCCCACAGCTCGTCACGTACTAGCATACGTTGGGCCTTTGCTTCTGCTAATTTACGTTGGTGCATTGACGGCTTAACTTTCACTTCTAGATCCGGTTGAACCTAAGATTGAACACTTGTATATAGCTTGTATACACTTTAAAGAATAAGCATGTAATAAATTGTGTAGTAATAGTGAATTGACACTTCGAACATCCTCATTTTATATTCCGATCATGTAGCCATCGGATCTCTTGGCGGACAAAGCCACCAGGCTCTACGACGACCTCAAACCTTTTACTAAGTAATCATTGGATGTCTGTGTGAGAATATTATGATTTAATTAATTCAATTGAAATTTCCAACTCGATGTTAAACAAAAATGTTTTGTGGTGAAGAGACAGATTTGGTTCTGTGCGAAATTTCATTACATTGGTCCAGTAGTTTCGGAGATTGATAACAAAGACAAAACATTGTGATACATACAAGATATGATACTAGTTGAACTGATCGCGTCTTACGGTTGTTATACTCAAAAACTATTATAAAAGGGAAATCTTCGATTGTTTGCACTGAATAAGCTACGCGAAACTATGGACCGATTTAAAAAATCATTTTATCATAACAATCTTACACCATTTCTAATGAACATAGGCTATATACAACAGTTTATAAAACATTACAGATATGGAACATTACTTATTTAAATCAAAGATGTGAAGAAATAACCAGGCATTGTTAACATGTAATTTTTACGAGACCTACATTAAAATTTATAATTTTTGTAAATCAATTATTCTTTACCATATTTTGTAAAATATCCATTGCGAAGCTGGGACAGAATGTTGGTAATCAAAACAAGATATATATAAGTTGGATAAAATTATACATGTAAGCCGAATTTCAACAAAAATTGTTTCAGAAGCTTTAGTGCCCCCTTCGGGGTGAGACACTGTAGGAAGACATTTCTATTGTGCGAATTGCAGACCTCTAGCATAGGAACACGATAATTTACCTTCTTTTTGTACTGCAGGCGGTGCCTGCGTCCCTTCATGTGCATCTCTTTAGCATTGGGGTCGTTGAACTTGCAGTCGCACAGCTTGCAGTTGAAGCTGACGGCTTTGCCGTCGTCCCCGCGGATCTCCTCAATGTAGTCCTGCCCCACAGGCTGCACCTCGGGCTCCGTGTCGTCGTCCTCTTTGTCGTCCTCCTTCTCCTTGTCGCCTGCCGATGCCACGGTGCTGAGTCCTCCGGACGCCACGAAAGCAATCTTGGGCGCGCCCGCCACTGTCTTTTTGGCTGGCAGAGTGAAAAAGTCAAATTTTCCTCTCACGTCGAAACAAACAAAGGCCTCAGGTGTGGTGAACCACTATCGCGTGATACTAAGGCCCTTTCGAATAACTCCATATCTGTATCGAGTGTTATTTTTGAATGAGGTGAAAATTTGACTTGCAATTTCAAACTACCTTGGGGCGCCCAATACAGATATGATACTGTGGCATTTGAATGTGGGATATGTCCTTCAAGATACTTAAGGTTTTATCTTGTAGAGCACACCATCATAAATATCAACAAAATTATAACTATTGTGCAATAAAATAAAAAAAATAGTTCAATAAAAAAGACAGGTGAAGAATGTTTTATAGAAAGACTCACAAGTGCCACAGTAAAATTATAAATAATAAACTGATTACATAGTACACGACATAATAGAGAAGCTCACATACTGTCTTATCAACGTTCAATTAGTTGTTCAACTCCTATGCAGTAGTAACACCTATTGTTAATCCAATTTTTCAAAGACAATTTGTCCTTTTTCATTGTCAGAGTGGTGAGTGTGTTGTGCACATCAACTCTTGCTGTGATACCTGTTCTATCTTTGTAATAACATAAAAGGCATAGTATGAGAAACTATAGAACCTTCTGTTGGATTAGCATATAAGCTCATTTTTAGGATGAATCGTAAACTGTAAGATTAGGAGTACAGTAAGGTAGCATCGTCAGTACTTAGTGGACTCTCACCCGGCTGCAGCTTAGTGGGCTCGGCGGAGGGTATAGGCTTGCCCAACATGGTGTGCAGCTTCACCACCTTCTGGTGCTTGATGCCACGCACGTGTGCCGCATATGCGTCGGCGCCGGTGCACGTCACATCACACAGCTCACATCGGAGAGCAGAGGCGCCAGCGGCTCGGGCTCCGCCCCCAGCGGCTGCGAGCTTCACGCCCGCCTCCTTCTTCTTGTGCTTCTGACCTTCGAGGTGCTCCTTGTATGTCTGTGCAAAATGTATTTTGTTTATTAATTTTTATGTGGCCCTTGATTTTCTTGCTTTTGTGTTAAGGTGTAAGGTAGTTCCTGTTTTTAACAGACGGTTATGGTCTCATTACACCTTCTCCCGCTTGGCATACCTTGAGACACTCAACGCCACGAGTGAGTTTATATTATAATAAAGGCGTGACTTCGTTGCCTTTGCATTGTCATTTGCGAGTCGGTGGCCTATTGGGATCTGTAGATTTTTTTGTGTTGCCTTTAGGTTGCAACGCATCTGCATTTGGTGTGCAGCAGGTCTTTTTATCACTACTTTTCGGACACACTTCCGAAATTTTTGCACACAACCTGGAAATGTGTGGATGTTTGGGCGCCAGTCACCATAAGACTGGAATTAGCGGCTGTATATACAGATTTGCGGCCTGTTACCTGGGGGCCGGCGCACGAGATGCGGCACACGTCGCAGTAGTGCAGCTGCTGCGCCTTAGGCGGCGGCTTGGGGCGGCGCTGTGGGCCCACGCCCACTCCGCTCTTGTTGTAGTTCTTCCAACCGCTGAGACCGTGCAAATAAGATTAGTATTAGCAGCAGTAGAAGAGGCTACTTCTATGGCAGTGTGTGGCGATGTTTACATTATACAACAAAAAAATTGTTTCAACAAGTATTCAAACTTTTAAATTTTTCTTTCCTCAAGAATCAAATTGCGATACAGTATTGAAGTTAAAAATGCTATAAGTAATTCTTTTTCCTTATAACATAAAGAGAAAGTGAAGACGCCTGAGGTCCCTTTTTAATGTATATTGAAATCTATAACCATCCACATAATTACTATGCAGATGTGTTTTGCCTCCTTCCCTGGTCCAATGCGCCCACTGGCGGACTGCTCACAATCCATACAAAACGTGATAGCATATGCATCTCTTTTAAGGCGGTGTCATGAGAGCTAGAGGATGACTGAGGAAGCTATATCGGCCCAATTTGGCTGCAATTGCAAAAGCTCTCACTATTATTACTAAGCGTGTACTCACCCGCCGCCGCCGGTCTTGTTCTGCTGTGCCACATACATGGTAGCCGCGTTGTAGAGAGCTGTATCATAAGCAGAGTTGCCCCTGTTAGCCGTCTCTACAACAACACAACGCGATCGCCTCTAAATTTTACATCATTTCCAACATTCACCTCGTCATCACTGATTCATGAGTGTTTGAAATAATTAAAATTCAAACAGGCGAAGTCGCGTATATTTATAGTAAATGAGACAAACTACACTTAAAGCTATTTCTTTTAAGTCCAGATTTACTAGTAATTTTGAGGTTGTAGATTGAGAACTAAATATCAATACAATCAATCATTTATTGAGCAAACTACCCTTCTATAAGAATAATATGGAGACTTATCATACCACCAGTGTAGAGACCATTTACTTCCATATTATGTATTCTCATTCTATCTTTTTTTTTTTCATATTATGGACATTTTGTTCCATATTATGTACTTTCATTCTATCTTTTAAGATTTAATCCAGTAAATATGACTTCTTGTTTTGTTATCAAACACCTATATGATGGGTTCCTTACATTTTAGTCATAAGTGTGACTTGTGGTCGTTGATATCGGCAGTTGTACAGGTAAGTAAACCACCAGTTTGCCCATTTATACATTAATGTTACGTCTATTCTCAAATATAACAGTTTTTTCTTATCTAAAGGTCGGACTCTCTTTGGGCGTGTTAGTTTGGTGTATTATTTAAAAAGAGGTACAGGGTCGCGGTCATAGTTTCATGTGATCCCATTGAGAAGAAATATTGCATTTAAAAAAGGTTTGGTGATGGAGAATGTGTGTGCGACTCACGCTTGGCGGGCTGCGCGGCGGGCGCGCTGTAGGCCTGCGTGGGGTACGACGCCGCCGCGGTGGTGGCCGTGTACACGCCGCCGTATGCTTTGCCACCGCCGCGAGCGCCGCCCTACAACACAATGTAACCAATGCAATATTAATAAAGAGCAGGACATTAAATATCTACTAATTGACACAATTTACAAATAACGTATTATAAAAGTTTACATACAAGCCAATGAGATAAGTAGTAAAATTAACCTAAACCATGTGACGAAGCCCTTGTGTCAGCAGTCGCCTAACGAAGACTTTGCATACACCTAAGTATATATAATAAAACTATGTGTTTATATAAGTAGAGGCGTGACCACTAGAGGCACGTTATTTCTCTGGTATTTGATTGGTGGTTACTGGCACTGGAAATTTCCATTACTTTATCAAAACATCTGCAGCCCAAATACAACAGACATGCTTTGTGATGTTTTATCGAATTTGATGGGATTTGCTTTTAAACTACCTGGGCATACGTAGCTGGAGCGGAGTACGGCGCCTTCGGTGTGGTGTCATAGGCGGGCTGCTGCGGCGGCGCGGCGGGGTAGGCGGCTGCCGCCTGTTGGTAGTACGCGCTCTTACTCGCGTCGTAGGCCGACGCCGCCGCAGCCGCAGCATGTGCGTGTGCGTGCGCCGCTGTAAACACACCTCATCACCGACACACTCTGCTATTTCACATGTACTTCGCACAACATTAGATGGTTAGGTCTGGTCTAGTGTTCCATGTACCAACCCGTGACAGAACTATAAGTTCAAAGAGAGCAGATATTTATAGCACAAAACAAATGTGTGACATGATTTAATTGTTTATTGTTAATGATCCGCATGCAGTCTCTCTTTGAATGTCTATGTTATGTCCACCAGTTCCAAACCCTAGGCCAGACCTAACAGCCTTAGCATATATTGTATTTATTATAATATTTACTTAGTTAATGTCATGGGTCAGGTTTCCATCTATTATTAAAAGCAATATGAAATACGAGTGGAAATAGAGTATTGATAAAATTCTATTATAATACAAGATTTATTACACTACCAAATCATAATAATATTGTGGGGGAATTTTGATATATACAGTTTTTAGCAGTCTATGCCAGACAAGAGTAAAGTAGCTAAAAATCTGCTTGATCTTTGTTCATCCCTATGTTGGGTTAAGTCTTCTCACAATGCAGTGGAGGCATAATAAGACTATGGGCCAGAATCAATGTGCTTAGTGAACTTCAATTATTATTGAGTGTCACTCAAGAAAAAAAACCTTGTCTATGGTTTCATATAAGCTAAGTAACTTAGGTAAGGATGACTTCTTTATTTATCCACCTAAGGACACGAAGTGAACAAGTAAAGACCTATGGAGTGCATAACCAGCGTTCTACATATTCTACATTAGTCATAGATCATGAAGACATTTCTAAAACAACATTTAAATCCTAAACAAAAAACAATATATTCTTTTAATAGTGTTTTTATCCAAAGTGTGCTAATGGGAATACTAGACATGTGTCTATCTCAATGCTGTATTTCGTGAACTATAATAGAAACTTTTAAAAAATCATAGTATGCATAACTGTACCATAAATCTAGAAATATTAAAAAAATTGTATTTTATATTAGTTGTAATACAGAAAATAAAAACAAATTTCACACAAAGTGAGTGTGAAATAGAGCGAGAGAATATAATTTTGATATCAAAATTGTCATACTCATAAATAGAAGATGTGTAAACTGAGAGGTCCATAAACCATGCGTGTGAGTTTGTCATGGAATTGCCTGCTGGCCATTTTTTGAAAATCATTACTACTCAAAGCTTTTCAAATGTCACTATTGTAATATTGAACATGCAGCAAATAAATTTTACTATTTTTTACATCTTATTCCTAGTTTTATAAAGAAAATATTTTATCTTCTCTTGAGACTGAAATACACAGCCTGGTAAAGCCCAAAAGAAAACAAATATATATGATAAAAGTTAAATGCAATCCTTTTAAAGTTTCCGTGTCTCCATAGTACATTTAATAATAAATATATTAGTTGAACCATTTTGACATAAAATTTAAATATTATTAATGCTTAAAGCATTACTATGCTATGTGCATAAATACAATGCCTTCTTTATTATACACCATAAAGCAGATTTGTGACTATCCCTTAAAGTCATTAGAGAACATGCAGAAATATATTTAGTATAATTCTTGATATGACCAGTGCAATTTTAGTACCTAATTTACTATAATTTATTACATTCATTTCATCCTTTACATTCTGAGAAATAAAATTTTATAGTTAAAATGAAAGTAGCATAGGAGATATACCATTAAAAACAACTTCATTTACTAATTATGCAGAAATTTATTTTTATTTCTAGCATGACTGAAGTTTTCATGAAAGTTATGATTTCGTAAAATTATTAATAATGTGCAAATTTTATGGTTTCGTCAGAACGGGTGTATGTTTGTCAAGAAAGTAGTATGCCTCAGAATTGATTACATATCCAAATCAATAACATATAAAAAGACTATCTCTAATGATACCTTGAGTGGCTGCTGCCGCTTGGTAGGCGGTATCGTATCCTGTGGCTGCGGCACGCTGAGTTCCGTACGTCGCGGCGGTCGCAGCCGGTGCCACGGCGTACCCTGTTTGACCGCCGTAAGCGGCACTAGCCGTTGCCGCCCTAAAACACATACATTAGACCTTAAAATAATCATTCTCCGTGAATTTCTACGATCAATACAAATCAGACGCCATTTTGATTACATAGAAACGCGAGCACAAGGCTGCGTAGCAGCTCAAGTTTGAAACACATTTATGCATTTTGAAGTTTAAATAAGAAGAATAGTAAATTAACTCACCCATATTGGGTTCCTCCGTGAGTAAACCCAAAATAATTATTTGCTGCCATCATTTACTTGTATTTTTCACTTTATAACAATTCACTCACTTCTTTGCGAAATACGGGAAATAAAAGACCGGTGTTTTGTCTTTGATAAAAAATAATATGGTGGTGACTGCCATAGACAATAAACAATCTACATGTCAAAAAATCGTAGAACATACAGCCTTACCAGCTATCAAGAAATCGGTGTAGACTCTGTCGCAGGAAACATTACTTATTTTAAAATTAAATAATTAAATGAAAATACACAAATTTATTGATTTTCCACAAGCAACAACTCGGCTATATTAGGTACAGAAATTGTTTAGGGAAAACATTTTAAGTGATTTCTACTTTTGTTCTACAATCACGCCCTAGTACATAGATAAATGTTTAGACGGCATTTGAACAATACGCAATACTTATTATGCTACGCGGGAACAGGACCGTGATATTTACATACAACACTAAGTCAGTGAAAAAGAACACCAAACTCTGTGTGTGTGATCAAAAGTGAATAAGTGTATAAGTGTACTTATACACTTATTCACTATCGTCTAATTAATGACTAATAATATGTAGATTATTATTAATAGAAAAATATTATTTTTAATAGAGAAATGTATTATAATAAAATTTTTTATTAAAAAAAAAAACGCATTTTCATTCCGCGGATCTTCTTAATAACACTACGCCCTTGTTTTCGTAGGTATTTTAACATCTCTTACAGTACTATACAGTTTGTGGTCTCTCTGATAAAACATTACCTATTGCGTTTTTATCAGTATATTTCCATATTAAAAAAATGAGAGGTGTCAAGAGACACCCGGATGGAACGAAGTCTTAGATCATTTCTTTAGGTTCGGAGAGTGGACAGCGGGTCCGACCGAGGACAAGATCAACAACCGAACATCATGTAACGTAAGTACAATAAAATTATTGTCAGACGCCCCTTATTCCCCACACCTCCAGATTTGGAGAATCCAAGGAGGAAGTGGAGAGCTTACGTCCCCAGAAACGCGCGGCGTCTTCTCCAGCGGTAGGACTGGATAAGTTAGTGACGCTTGCGATTTCATCGCCGTCGCTGACCCCATCTCCGCCGCACTCGCTCAGGATTCTCACCTCGTCTAGGGAGGACTACACACCACACTGATAGACGACGCCGCAGTCCTGGTCCTCTGTTGCGGCTGCTGTGTCGCAGGATAGGAAACCGGGTGCGTTCTCGAGCACCTCTATGGACCCAACGCGCTACAGAAGCTTAGCGGCGGTTCTTGAGAGCCCCAAGCCTACGACCGCGCTTAATCACAACACACGCACGCATAAACCAACAACTACCTACTACATCATCATGATCATCAGCCCTAAACCCCGCAAACCCGTCGCGCAGAGCGTCGGAGTACCCCCGGTAGTTGTGCAGTACCTCCCGGACCGGCACCAGCACTTCCTTAAAGGATCAGCTAGGTCACGCGTCGAACGCCAGGCCGTTAGGGATGGGTATCCACGTTGTCACCCAGACGCCGACAGAATACCGGCCAGTCCAATAAGTCATGATGGGTCTGTCTGTAGGGACGAGCGCTGACAGCATCGCTGAGGAGCTCATGAGACTGGGCTTCCTGCGAAGCGTCGAGTGCTCTGTACATATACCACAGCATATCCAGCCGTCGAGGCAACAGGCTCACTCAAGCCTGTCACCCAAATGGTAGGCATTTGGATGGCACCTCGCAGATCATATTTAACCACACTAGATACACCTTCCGACAAATCGCTCCTAGGTCCTCACCGGCGAGCTCAGGGAGATCATCGATGGGATTATCAGGGAGGAGATCAGACAAATGACTAGGGAAGAGCTCTCTCGCCTTCTTAGGCACCATTGGATATGGCTGCACACGGGCACTGCACAGTCCATTCCAACATCACACATCTAGCCAGATGGGAACCAGTGATGTACCTTGATTATTTGCGGATCGTCCACTGCAACCCCGGTGGCATTCGAGGTAAACTTAAGATATAACGCCCATACTAGATTCATGTCATCCTGTTGGGAGGGACATGGCTGGGGCCGGGGCATTACATGAAACTGACCAACTATGACGTGGATTGCAGGGACGAGGTGTCGCGGGAGAGAGGGGAGGTGCGCAGAGGTACGGCGGGACGTCCTCCACGTCGACCTGGACCTCTAATCCTTCTCCGACATGAACACAACTGGAGTAGTTACGCAAGTGTCGGCAGAGGAGCTGAGAATTTACGCGGCATCAAGCCTCCCACACACTCGTTCGAGCTCACTGATGTCCATCACGTACCAAGTAGCGGGGGCCAGGTGTTGATTGCTGGTGACCTGAACTCTAAGCACACCGCTTGGGGATCGGCCACCATCAACTACACCGGCGCTAGACTGAAAGCGGAGTCGGAACGATGGTACAATAAGGTGCAGTGCAAGGACCTCTGCCCAACCCACGTCCCATTAAATCGCTATACACAAAAACCTGTGCAACAACAGTGCCGGTCAAAGCGCGACGCCGGCGTGACCTCCCCTGACCTACTGTCTGATCTGGCCAAGAAAAGGCAGCTGAGGTGGCTCTGGGTCCGGACTCGCTGCCCGCCGATTAAGGCCGATCTCAATCGACTGGCGGTGGACATCTCTGTAATGGCGAAGGATTGTCGGGGGCCGGCTGGGAGCGAACCATTGCTCAGGCCGGCACGGACGACACATATATCTCTGAAACATCCTCTGAACAGACAACACACCAGGTCGATAAGCACAATCAGCCCACTTAACGACACGAACGGCTGACGCCCATTACAACACCACGACACGGGTAGGAATATTCGCGAACCAACTACAGACACAGTTCACACCATACCCAGCAGCACCAGTCGCTGAGCACACGAGTACGTAGATCCGGTCCGGAAGACCATGTCGAGCTCGTTATCGAGTTTTATCTCCCTCGCGGAGCTGCGGAGGGTTGCCTCTCCAGGCACATAGCTCCAGGTCCTGAGAACATCCCCACACGGCACTGGTGATGATGCCGAGGCGCACAGCCGTGGCTTTCACTAGGATGGGTAGCATTCTCCGCACGACCCACTGTTTAGACATCTGTAAGGAAGGGAGAGTCGTCGTCTTCCCAAAACCGGGCAAGTCTTGGAACCTACCGGTCGATTTCGCTACGGTCACACATAGCCAAGTTGTTCGAGCGGCTATTGCTCCGGAGACTGAAGCTGTACATTCCACTTTACGACTCTGCAAATGGCGCGGGTGATTCACCACTTGGCCACGGAGATGAACAAGGGGAGACACTCGGTCGGAGTCTTGCTCGACGTGGAGAAGGACTTAGACCGGATGTGGTATCCGGGCCCCCTGGTCAAGTTGGTGGACGCCAGCATTTCCGCTGTCACTTGTGAGAGAGTGGTGGCGTCATTCTTACTGACTGGTGTCGGTGGAGCGACGATATTCCTCTCAGCGGGTCTTACGTGTCGGAGTGCCTCCAGGGCCATTGCCGGTCCCCTTCTCTGTATGCGCATTATACAATCCCACGTTCAACAGCCCCTCGGTATAGGGCGAAGTGTAAGTGCCTATTTTTCTCGTCCCGAAAGACAGAGCTTGTAATGGGGCGAATGCAGCGACTACTGGACCGACTGCCGGAGTTGCTCGACAAATGGAGGATGTCTGTCAACGCGGAGAAAACTGCATCCCTGTTTGTCAGCAACGGCGGTGCATGCCGGAGCGGTTAAAGTTAAGAGGCCCGGAAATACCTTGGAAGTCCCCGGTCGTGTATCTCGGGTGTAGTATTGACCGCACGGTGCGGATGTGCTCGCAGGTTGATCGCCAGATCAACCAGGCGAGGGCAGCCCGCGCCTTACTGCGACCAGTGCTTGCATCCGAGCTTCCATTAGGCGTGAAATTAGGGACATACAAGACGTATATCCGGTCACGCCTCACTGACGCAATCTCTGACCCAGAGGAAGAGACTTGGCTTGCAACCAAATAAGGGTGAAAGTTACAAATCACAACGATCTCGCGGGGAGTTCGCATACGTCTCACGTGTACAGTATTAGTAATTAAAATTCCCTAAGTTCTTGTTTTTCAAATTTGAATGTAATAAATAAGGATTTATGTGTAATGATTAATATCTTTATGGAGGTCCTTGAGGAGGTTGCCCTTCGAACTTCACCTATAACACCAAGGTTCTACAAGAGGTATGTTGATGATACTTTCACAATTTTACCTAAGGATAAAGTAACCATATTCCTTGACCATCTAAATACTATAAATTCCAAAATACAATTTACAATGGAGTTACAGGCAAATGATTCTTTAGCTTTCTTAGATGTTTTGATCAGCCGTAATCCCAACAACACATTCAGTCATACAGTGTATAGGAAACATAGTGATCTGTATCTAAACGGCAATTCTCATCACCATCCAACACAGTTGTCTACCGCGGGTAAATCTTTGTTTCAGAGAGCACGAGGCATCTGTGACAAGCAACGCCTGGATACCGAACTTCAACATGTCAAGCAAGTTCTGCGAGACAACAAGCTTCGGGTTCCCCATCTGCTCCACAGAAGCCGAGTGAAACCAGCCACTGTCGAGCGCTTACCTGCTATATTACCATACTTAAAAGGGGTGACTGATAAAATTGGCTATATTCTCAAGCGAGCTTCAATAAAAACTTATTTTAAGCCGCCAAAGAAGATACAAGCTTGATTGTGACTGTGGACTCTCCTATATAGGGCAAACTAAAAGATCCATAAAAACACGCGTTAAGGAACATATAGCCGATATGAAACACCAACGTGTTACAAAATCTGCTGTCTGTGAGCATGCTGAAGTTGGTCTGCCATTACATTAGATTTGATAAAGCGCAAATCCTCACTAGGGTACACCGATTCCTTCCAAGGATGATCCGTGAGGCTATTGAAATTAAAACATCCAAATTTCAATAGTTAAGATGGCTGGGTTTTTCCCTCTGCTTGGGATCCAGTGGTGAACATAATCAAATCAAAAAGTAAACATAACACCTCAAGACAGAAGGATATAATAAGTACTGTTTGCGTTAATCGTAACAACTAAAATTATAATTCTTCGGGTACTTTTAAAAACTTGGTACATCAGGACATTTGTCCCTTCGGTCCACCCGTGACCATGGTTGCTGCAAAGCTTCTGAAACGTCGG